>PVLD010012417.1:0-21232 GCA_004027595.1 Dinomys branickii | reverse complement strand
AGGTGTGTGCCACCACACCTGGCTTTTTATTTATGCTGAATTTCTGGGATCTTGATTATTATATGTTTGGATATAGATTTATTTTGGGTATGGCTAATTGGGCTTCTATATGCATCATTTTACTCCATGTCAGATTCTGTTCCCATGCTTGGGAAATTTTCTGCTATTACTTCTGCAAATAGTCTTGTTATGTCATTTGTGTTGACTCCTGATTTTTCATTTTCACCTATCATTTTTATATTGTTTTTCTTTGTATCATCTTGCAGCTGTTGAGTTGTTATTTCCTGGTTCCTTGTCATTTTTAAGAGATCTTTCCTTTTGTGAACACTAGCTGCAAAGCTGTCTTCAAGGTGTGAAAATCTATCTTCAGTTTCATTCAAGTGGTTTGCCAGCTTTCAGTGGAATTTTTAATTTCCCAGATACCACTTTGAATCTGTTTCAGGCATTCTAATTCTTTCCTATATTGTTCATTCAAGGTTTCCATCATTTTCCTATGCTCCTCTTTTTTTTTTAACGTCTTCTTTACCTATATTAAGCAATTCTTTCATTATGGTTGTCATTTCCTTTTTTACCTGAGAGATTATTATCTGATCTGATTTCTCCTGTAACCTGATGGAGTTGTTTCTTTACTTTGGTTACTATTATGTCAGAAATGTCAGGTGTGTGACTTCCAAGTTCTTCTATGTTGATGTTTCCTAGACTTGTTCTGAGTGGACTGGAGGTCTCAGATTGCAGTTTGCTCCTTCATTTTGACATTTTGTATTTAAAACAATTTTTTATTTTGTTTTCTGTGTTGATCCTTGTAAGATTTTGTAGTATGTAGCTCTATCACTAATATTCTCCAGGAATAGTCTGTACTTCAGGGGAATCTTCTGTATGTAGGGAACTCTTGGTTTGTGTCTGTCCCAAGACCCTACCTTCCCAATTGAGAATGAGATGTTGGTTTCTGTTTTGCTCAGTCCCCTGCCTCTTGGTGTAGGGCTTTGGTATTACCCTACAGCTTTCCAATATTATTACACAAGGGAGAGCAACTGATTACAAAAGATATGACATCCTAGCTATAGTAGTACAATTAGCAATAAGCACAATTTAGAAACTTACCAACTGTGGTAACTATTGATTTTGTACTTTAGACCATAGGAGCAAAGTCTATAGTTATATACCAGAACCAATCATAAATTAGGAGTTTGCATGCGAAGTGTTTCTGCTTGTTAGAGTGGATTTTCCCTGGGTTCCTCTGGATAAGATTATTGCCATGTCCCAGGCACTTCCCATGCTGGCTGTCTGACCCATGGTGTAGGAGTATGTGCCAACCACCAGCATTCCTCCAGATTGAGGCTCCCTAGATGGCAGAGGGGCAGTAGGCAGGTGTTATGGTTCTAATATAAGCATGTCTTTGTATCTGGAAACTGATTTAAAGAAATATGTCTGGTTGCCAAGTTGACAAGGGGTGGAATGTTATGGTTGATACATTGTGTCAACTTGGGGAGTCTAGAGGTTTGGCTGAATGATTCAGCAGGAAGCCAGGGTGCTCACTTTGTATACATCCTGAGCCTGTGGAAGTGGAGGGCATAGAGGTTATGTGAGAGGTACACGCCCCCTGGGTGGGGGTAGGCTCTTTACAATGTAGGGGAAGGAAAGAGGCTTTTTTTTGCCGCCATTCCTCCCTTTTGCTGGTTGTTTTCGCTGTGCTCTGCTGCCATGAACAGTTTGCCCTCTGCCATGTGCCACTCTGCCTCAGAACCAGCCAAGTATGGACTGAAACCTCCACAAACTGTAAGGTAAATAAACCTTTCCTTCCTTCATTTTGGGTGTTGGGTATTTTGTCTCAGCAATGAGAAAAAAGTAACCAAGACAGCAGGCTTCCTCCCTCCCACATGGCTCACTGAGGCTCCTGGGGCTCCCTAAGGCTCGCTGTCACTCCCCTTCTCTCTATATTTGGGCTACTTTTTTGGTTGAAACAACAGAGGGTCTTTGAAACTGGCTTTAAAAAGAAATATAAGAGATTTTAGGGGATACTTTTCAGAGTTCACCCCTGGAAAGATATGAAATCAGAGCCTCAAATGCTATTAGGTTTTTCTCTCTGATATTAATTTCTGTTCTTTTTTTGCCAGTTTCCCACTTTTCTACAGATTAATTTCCTCCTTTTATCTGATGGAAAAACATGGCCCTAGAAGCTCTATGCATATTACCAACCTAGTCTCCTAGAGGAAGACAAGGTAATCTCTTAATCATGGTAAGTCTTAGGAAAGAATTCATTAGATCATTTTGGGATATGTGCTCATTCAGTATAGTTAGCAGTTACATTACATGATTGCCAGGAATTCTTTTGCTGTAACAGTAGGGAGTGTAGGAGCATAGTGTTCAGAGAAAAAGGGTGAAGTACTTTTCTTGTGCCTGGGCTGTCAACTTAAGAAATATCTGCTATACTTTCTATGTAATGTCTTTATGGAGTCTAAACTACAGTGAACAGCAGAGTTCATAGTTTGGGATTCAAATAGGAACTGGAAATATATGTGGCATAGCAAGAAAAATTACAAACATACTCAGCTAAAGGATGTATTATCAAGAAATATACATAGTAAGTCAGAAAGCTTTATCAAGATACTTCAAATAAAAATGGAATAGTGTGTTTATCAGTGGTAGGACTGACTCTGGCAAAGTTTTTAACTTTTCCTAATTAAAATACAAAATTAACATATCTGTTACATTTCTATATGTTGAAAAGGAACTATCTGAAAAAATTTCTGTTTATAGTAACATCAAAAGGAATATAGTACTTAGGAATAAATTTGACCAAGAAGATAAAAGATCTATATACGTTAAACTATAAAACATTGATAAAAATGGAAATAGATGGAAATACAGGCTTCATTTATGGGTTGAAAGAATTACTATAGGAAGAATTAGTATTATTAAAATATACAACTGAAAAAATCCATAGGTGCAATGTAATCACTATCAAAATTTCAGTGACTTTTTTCACAGAAATAAAAATATAACAATATGTACCTCCTATGTAACCATAAAAAACTTCAAATAACCAAACCAGTCCCATTCATGAACAAAGTAGTAGGTACCACATTTCCTGATTTCAAATTATATGACAAAGACATAGTAATCAAAATATGGTATGGTAGTGGCATAAAAATAGACACAGAATAGGGAACAGAACAGAGAACCCAAAAATAAACTCATCCATAAATGATGAAATTTTTTTAAACGAAGGTGCCAATAATACAAAATGAGGAAAAGATAGTCTCTTTAATAAGTTATATCAAGAAAACTCAATATCTGCATGCAAAAGAATGAAATTAGATCCTTATGTCACACCATATGCAAAATATGATCCAGAGTGAAAGGGAAAAGCAGGCTTCAAGTAGAAAACAGAGCAATCAAACAATGTGCTATTCAGGAGAGCAGAGGAATAGATGATAGCCAGAGGTGCATGTGTGGGGTTAAGAAAAACTTTTGAAAAGATGGGTACTCCAATAGCATTTTCCATGTAGACATATAAGAAGTGCAAACTTATGTAACACTAGTGTACCATTTTTACTAATTAAATTTTGAAATATAAAATAGTACCAGTGCTGGGGAGTGGTGCACCAAGGTAAACCCTTGCATTTACTGGATGTGGGAATATATCCATGCTACCTCCTGATTAGAAGAAATCTGTACAGACGGAAACATACTTTTTGCATGATATGTATGTTAAAGTGTCAATAATAGGTTTATATTATTGATGAGAAAGAACAAACCCAGGCATTGTTTAGGTAAATTAGTATTTTATCTTAAGGTTTAAAAAAATTACCCCCAGCTTTACCAAAGACACAAAGTTGGGGATCATAATGTGTGTGTGAATAAGGAGGTCACATGCAACCTTCTGGAAACAGTCTTTCTCTAGGTTCATATACAGAAGGTTTATTTTCAGGTGACTGAAAAGCCCTGCTCTTAGCCTGGCCTCATGCCTGCTGAGATCATCCAATGGGACAGCAGGGCACACAGTGTGTGAGGCATAACTGAAACCCTCATTATCACCTTCAGACCCCTATAACTGATCAGAGCACATTCTTGACCTCAGGACTATGGAATCGGAGTGGGGAATCATATCATGGAATTCTTCAAAAATCAAATAAGTAAGGCCTTAGACAAGTATATGCTATAATGCCTATTATTGTAGCCATTAGCCTCACAAGACTGAATTATAGTGCTCTGAAAAAAGAGATCAAAGAGGATATCAGAAAATGGAAAGGTAGTCCTTGCTCATAGAGGGGAAGAACCAACTTTGTGAAAATGTCCATACTCCCAAAATTGTTGTACAGATTCCAATCAATCCCAATTAAAATACCATTAGTACACCTCACAGATCTAGAGAAAACATGCCTAAAGTTTATCTGGAACCAGAAGGGGCCGAGAATAGCAAAAACAATCCTGGGAAACAAAGGAAAGGCAGGAGGCATCACAATCCCTGACTTGAAATTCCATTACAGAGCTACTGTGATAAAATCAGCTTGGTACTCACACAAAAACAGACCTGCAGTTCAATGGAACAGATTAGAAGATACAGATACAACTACAAACACACTCAGTCCCCTTAATCTTGACAAAGGGGACAAACATGTTCACTGGAAGACAATCTCTTTAATAAGTGGTGCTAGAAAAACTGGCTTTCCACATGCCAAAGACTAAAATTAGACCCATGTCTTTCACTGTGCACTAAATTAAAGTCAAAATGGACCAAAGATGTAAATATTAAAACAGAAACACTGAATTTATTGGAAGAGAAAGTAGGTAAAAATCCTGAAGACATAGGGGTAGGCAGAGTTCATGAACAAAAACCAACCTGCATGGGAAATACTTCAAAAAATCAACAACTAGGATCTCATCTTATTGAAAAGTTTCTGCACATCTAAATAAATCACCAACAGAGTAAAAAGAAAACCCATGAATTGGGAAAAAATTTTAGCCAACTGCCCCTCAGACAAAGGACTTCTATCTAGAACATATAAAGAATTTTAAAAAATCAGGTCCCCAAAATTCAAAAACCCAGTCCAAAAATGGGCATTTGAAATGAACACACACTTCTTAAATGAAGAAATACTAATGGTGAATAAATACATGAAAAAATGTTCAACATAGTCATTTGAGAAATGCAAATTAAAACAACACAGATTACATCTCACCCTAAAAAGAATGGCTATCATCAAGAATTCAACCAATAACAACTGTTGGGGAGGCTGTGGGGAGAAAGGAACCCTCCTCCACTGCTGGTGGGAGTGCTGATTGGTGAAACCACTGTGGAAATCAGCCTGGAGATTCTTCACAAAACTAGGATCAGAAGTCCCACTTAACCCAGCTATTCCCCTTCTGGGTATTTTCCCAGAAGAATGAAAGACATCATTCCACAGCAATATATATGCACCCATGTTTATAGCAGCACAATTTGTTATAGCTAAATCTTGGAACAACCCAGATGCCCGTCCACTGAGGAATGGATAAAAAAGATGTGATAGTTTTATACAATGGAGTATTACTTAGCTTAAAAAAAGACAAACTCGAGGGTTTTGTAGGTAAATGGATGCAACTGGAGACCATACTCATAAGGGAATTAAATCAGACCCACATGTGTAAAATTTGTATTGTCTCCTTGGTGTAGGAATGTGAACGAATAAGTAAAACTGAAAACATACAGTAGAGGATAGAAAAGGAAAAGAAATTGCTCAAAGGAAGAAAGGACTGTGATGAGGGAAAGAAGAAAAAAGAACGAAGGAAGGCAAAATATATATATGAAAGCTGCGATAACTGTATTGCTGATATCTGATGGTGTATTGCAAGGAACAGTTAATGTTAAAATTTTTATGTTCTAATCAATTTTGCATGCTTGTGTCTAGTAATCTGGGTAGTTGATTTGAAGGTAACAATGTGCAATGGAACTGCCATGGTGAATTCCTACCATCTTGTCTAGTGAAACTCTGTATTATCTCTAATGTTTTATCTAATAATTATTTTCTTATTCCCTTTAATGGTTTGAACAGTCTTCCATTCTTACATCTGGTAATTTGAGCAACGTAGTTGAGGACAGCAACATGTAATATAAGAACCACTGTTAATTTGTATTATTTTATCTTGAAACCCTGTATCACTTTAAATGTTCTTGCTTTGGTTTGTTTATGTTTGGATACTGGTATGCTGCTATTGTTCTATTTTCTGTTTGTTTGTGTCTCATTTACCACTCTCTTTAAAATAAAAAAAATTATGTAAAAACAGTAATGTATAATGCTATAAAATGCTGGAGAACCTTGAAATGTCCAACAACATAGGAAAACTTACATTTAGTACAGCACACCCATAGAAGAACTATTTTATATTCAATTGAGGGAATTTATATACCCATAAATTATATTTTAATGACCCACAAAAATTGTCTTCATATAATATTAAATGAAAATTATAAGAATAAAAATTCTGTGTATTATAGGACCTTGATTACTAAGAACTATAGAAGACAAAAGACTGAAAGAAGATGTCCTAAAATATTAGCAGTGATTATTTCTAGGTAGTGAAACACTATGTAATCATAGTTATTTTCTTTACCTATTTATTAACATTACAAAATTTCCACTCATTTTATAAAAGGATGATGTTTTATATATGTTACATGCTCAATAAACACTAGTTGAATGTATTATGCAGGAAAATTTAAAAGACAATGAATAGTTCCAAATTTTCCAACTTCACCTTTTCCCTGCGTTCACCTGCTGCCTTCAGCAGTCCAGCACTTTCCCACAGCAAGGCAGCAAATGCAGGATGGTAGGAGGTGAGGAAACGGAGAGAGAGCAAGCGTGCGCGCCGCTCTGGGCTGGACCTCGAGCTTCCTCCCAAATTTATAGTGATCATTTTTGAGGTTTCTTCTGGCCCAGCAAATAATAAATATGCAAATGCTCTCCTTTTGGTATATACATGATTGTTTTGATGCATCTGGTAGAGTGTTGAATTTTTTTCTTTCTGGCTGCCACATATTTAAGAAATATTTTTGAAAGCAGCCTTCTTACTCGTATTCATGCCTTCTCCAGTCTTCCCTGCTTTGGGAGGTGACTAAATTTCTGTAAAGGCTACACTTATTCTCTTAGCTTTATTTCACTAGAGCCTCCCGAAATGTAAGGTAGCTTCAGTTTTTCCAGGGCTGAATGAACAGATTTTTAAAACGCTTGCAGTTCATTGGAGTTCATTGTAGATTGTGCAGAACACAGTACAGAGTACACAGGAAGCCTAGAATATTTACAAATCTCTTCATAAGTTAAAAAAATAAAACTGGTGCAGGTTTCAAATGTTAATTGAATGGTTCCAAAGATGAAACTCTCTTAAGTATCTGAGTGTTTCTGGTCAAACATCCACTTTCTCCCCAGGACTAAGCTATTCAATAGTTTAATTTTTTTCCACTTTTTAAAATTATGTTCAAGATCTTTGATATGGAAATAAAGAAAGGGCAAGAGAATAGACTTTTAGGAATTATAAAGAGCTGTAAATAAAGAATTCTAATGTGATTTGATTCCTCCAAAAGATAAATTTGATCTTCTTTCAAAAATATTTATGATAAGTAAAAATCATGTACATGTATGGTATACAGCATGTTTTGAAATGTCTACACTGAGGGATGGCTAAATAAAACTATTGTACGTGTTATTTCATATTTATTTTTGAGTGAAAGCACTTAAAATCTGCTCTTATTATAGCTTTTAGCATAAAATTTTCTTACTAACTCTAGTCGTGATGTAGCATAGGTCCCTTGAACTTATTCCTTCTATCTAACAGAAATCTTGTGTCTGTGGACCAATAGCTCCCCATGATCTGGTTTTCTTACTCTCTTGTATTAAATATATCAGTGCAGTGATATGCTTGATCTTTTGATAATATGTATTTATCAAAACACAGAGGCTACCAACTCATTTTACTATTTCATCAATAAACGTTAAAAGGATATGTCCAGATTTGTCTCTATGGGTATTGCTCACAATGGCAACTTCAGTATGGAGACATGTGAATTGGTTACATGAATTGCATCAATACACTGAGGTGTATGAGAAATGAGGTTGCAGCTTATGTCCAAATGGAAAACCAAGCACATATGCCTCCCCTCCTTTAGGCTCTGAATATTGAGAAATGGGATTAGAGATTTGTGTGAATGTGCATTTTAAGGTTAATTCCACCACATCCTTGGAAAATTGGGAGAAAGTCATTCGTAGAGCAGAAAGATGGAGAATTTTCTGAAAGACAGAAAGCCGACGAGGTCAGAATTAGCAGCTGTGCTCAACCGAGGGGCCGAAAGCTGCACCTTCCAGCGTGATCTCTGTCAGTGACAAAGGCTGTGTTTTGGCCTCTGTAGCTGCTTTGTTGCTTTATTTCTCAATTTCTTCAGCACTGTTTTCAAGAACTGTACCATTTATTGAATATACTTCAAAGATGTGAGCATCCAGATTACAAAGGACAGCAGTACTTCCTGCCCCTAAGATTGGTGAGTTTTCCAGAATCCTTTTGGTAGTATCTCTTTGTTTGGAGCTTGAGTGGCTTTCTTCTTTCTTGATGGTAAGGAATCTTGCTTATATTAAAGTGTTTCTTGGAATGTGATATCCAGTAAATACACTGGCAATTGGTTTATTTTAAATCTTTATTATTAATTTGGAAGAGATGATGCCGGTGGGCAGGGAGGCATGAGGATACACTAATTTTTGCATTTTTTATTGAAGTATAGCTGTACATAGAGAAATGAGCCCATATCATTGTTAGCGTATATCTGAATGAATTTTCACGTATAGAACATGTCCATTAGTCAGGACCCAGATGAGGATGGAGACGTTTCAGCCCCAGAAACCCACCTTGCGCCCATACTGCCTCTCCTCTCTTACTCCCTTCCAAGCAGCCGTTCTCTTGGCTGCGAGCAGCCTGACTCCTTTGGACTGTTACCAGCACTTACACAAAGGAAGAACTGAGACAAGGCATTAGCTTCAGGTGCAAAACTCAAGGAGGTGCCACGAACCAAACCAAACCAAACCAAACCCACCAGCAGAGTGTGGATGTTCTCCATCTTCGCTAAGTTTTAGTACTGTCATTCTAAACAATTTCCAGCTACTCAGATTACCAGATTACACTTGTAGAAACTGTAAGGAAATAGTTGAGATCCTTGATTTTGAAAGGTGCCAGTTGTTTGCCTTTGTCAGCATCTGCCCATCTGCTTAGCCGATCGCCACAATTACCACCATTCCTCTGACAAATGTGTTTGCTTCCCATCTGAGTTCCCGGCCTTGTCCTAGTACTTTGTGGTTGTCTCCACGATAGTAGCCATTACTCACTGTTTACTACCTTCTAACCCTCCGCTGTACCCTGTGCTGCCACTCTCGGAAGCAAAGCACTGAATTGACTGTCTCTAGCTCCTTCGCAATCAATCTAATTTTTTCACTGACATTCCCACACTAACAGAGGGTGTATTTAAAAACTGTACATAGTATAGAAGATAAAAAGAGAAGACAAAATAATGGAGTTTTAAGATTTCTTTCTAATTGTGATGGCTCTATGCTATTGTAATGCGGAGGTATAATATTAAGATGAAGTTCTTAATATTAGATGACAGTAGCTGTAAATGTGTGTTTCAGATAGTGATGATAATTTTAGACTTTTGTAGCTGATCATTTGGCTGATATGACTACCATTGTTTTTGCCTTATAATGTGGCTGACAAAGAGCTTACCCCCGAGAGTACCCCCAGAGTTGTCATCTTTGTCCTTTACTTGTTCCCTTACAGCTTCATCATTTTTTAGGCTTTTGTATTTTCTTGACTTTTATTAGTACATGTTTGCAGAACACAATCATGACAATTACTGTAGGGGATTGGTATAGGTACTAACACGTTTCAATTCCCTTCTCCTCCCCTTTTCCTCTTCTTATTTTTTAGCATCAGATTTATTTATCTATCTTATAAGAACTTTTAAAGTTAATTATACAGATTAAAAACCAGACCAATAGGCCAAAGAATGTATAAAATATGTAAGGCAATTTTACTAAGTCAAGGTACACTTTTAGATGCATTGTCCAGAAGAAGTTAAATTATCATTACTTGCTGATGACATGATCCTCTACATAGAAGACCCCAAAAATTTCACTGAAAGACTCCTAGAATTAGTATACAAACTCAGTAGTGTAGCAGGATACAAAGTCAACACCCAGAAATCAGTAGCGTTTCTGTACACCAATACCAACTCACAAACTCACTGAGAAGGAAATTAGGGCAATAACACTTTTCACAATAGTATCATGAAAAATGAAACATTTAGGAGTTAACAAAGGAAGTGAAAGACCTCTATAATGAAAACTGTAGTACTCTGGAAAATGGAGATTGAAGAAAATAACAGAAAACAGAAAGATATCCCCTGCTCCTGGATAGGCAGAATGAATATAGTCAGAATGGTCATACTTCCAAAAATATTATATAAATATAATGCAATCCCAATCAAAATACCAATAGTATTCCTTACAGAACTGGAAAAAGCAATTCTAAAATTCATATGGAACCAGAAGAGATCTAAGATAGCAAAAGCAATTCTAGGCAACAAGAGTAAGCAGGGGGCATTACAATTCCAGGCTTCAGATTATGCTACAAAGCTACAGTGATAAAAGCAACATGGTACTGGAAAAAAAACCAGACTCATGGATCAATGGAACAGATTAGAAGATACAGAAATAATTCTAGGCACATTCAGCAATGTTATTTTTGTAAAGGGGCCAAATCCTTTCACTGATGGAAAAGTAGCCTTTTTAACAAATAGTGTTGGGAAAACTGGCTTTCCACATGCTAAAGGTTGAACCTAGACCCATATCTCTCATTAGTTTAGCACACTAAGCTAAAATCAACATGGGTCAAAGATCTAAACATTAAAATAGAAAGACTTAATCTTTTGGAAGACAAAAATAGGTAAACCTCTTGAAGACATAGGTATAGGCAAAGCTTTATGAACAAAATCCTGGTTGCACAAGAAATAATACCAAGAATCAACAAATGGGATCACATCAAATTAAAAAGCTTCTGCACAGCAAAAGAAACCATGAAGAGTGAAAAGACAACCTACAGAATGGGCAAATTTTTTGCCAGCTACTACTCAGAGAAAGGACTCATATTCAGGACATAGAATGAACTAAAATAATTTAGACCCTTTCAATGTAAAGACCCAACCCAAAATGGGCATCTTAAATGAATATACACTTTTCAGATTGACAAATGGCCAATAAATACATGAAAAAAAATCAACATATCTAGACATTTGAGAAATGCAAGTTAAGATGGCACAGATTTCATCTCACTCTGGAAGCAATGGCACCACCAAGAAATCAACCAGTAAGTAACAAATGCTGCTGGGGCTGTGGGGAGAAAGGAAGCCAGCATCACTGTCGGCATCTTCCATGGGAGGTTTCATTTCAGGAATCTTTTTCAGCCTTTTCATTCATTTTGTGGGTTAGCTTAATTAAAATTATCTAACACAGCCCATATATCCCATTCTCTGAGAATGTACAACAGCACTCTGTTAGAAGAAAGAGAAAGGGGAAGATGTGCACCTTTCTAGTCTCCCTTCAGGCCATCTCACAATTATACTGACACACGAACCTCTTGGGGTATTTCTGGTGTCAACCTATCTTTAAACATTAGCAAAGCTTTGGCTCTAATTTTAAAAGGACATACAAGTAGTGCACCCCTAGAGTCTTCCTCTTGCTCATCAGATATCGACTTGAGCTTGCCCTGGGGTGTGTGAGACTATTCTGGAGACTACTGGAATTGAGGACAAGGTCGGGGCAACTTCTTTCTCTGTTCTTTTCAGCTTGAGGACATCATTAAGCACTGGGGAGGAAAAATGGAAGGACCTAGAAAGAAGAGAAACAAACGAATCAAGACCACTTGAACTTCCAGCAGCAAAAATTTCACAAAAATGTGACTTTCCTTTAAGAAAAGTTCCTTACTTTTCCTATGATGGATTATAGTTTCCTTTTCCATGGTTAAAAAAATGTTCTGTTTCTATTGCATGAAGATACTAGGTTCCTATGCTGGACACTGTGATTGGTGCTGCCTGTCCTCTCCAGAGGCTATGTATGGAGGAAGGAATCCTGGCTTAGGAGTAATAAAATACGGATTCTTGGCCTTGATCTGCTGTTCACAGACCAGATGTCTTTGGTTCTCATCTCTGTATTTTACCCTATTTCATTTAAGTGCCTTTTTGAGAGTTTGGTTCCAAGGAAGGAATGGAATATTGAGCTCTCTCTGTCTCCCTCAGACAGAGGTTTTCTGTTTTGTAATTATTTTTAAAAACCAGTTTTTATTGCAGATCCTGTATGTACCAGGCATATTGTTCTGGCACAGCACTTACAATAGTGTATAATAATTTATCTCTTTATGCATCTGTGCAGAAGTGGGCCTCTCAAGTGCAGAGAGGTTTGTTCTGCTTGTGAGCCCCAGGCGTGGGGTGTCTGGTCCAGAGTAATCTAGCACTCAGTAAACACTCAGTGAAAGAGTGACTGAGTCTCATTAGCAAGTGGGAAAGTGCAGTTACATTTCCATATTATTACAAGATATCCAAGACAATGAGCTTTTAGGATGAAAGCTTTGTTTGGCTCACAGCTCCAAGTTTCCTGTCCAAGACTGAGGTGCTCGCAGTGTTCTGGGCCCTGGAGAGGGTGCCAATGACAGTGGCTGGGAGTATGTGGCAGAGCAAAGTTCTCACCTGGTGAGCTAGGAGGAAAAGCAAAAGAGGAAGAGATTGGGGTGCCACACTCCTCTCTGGGGGTATCGCCCCTCCTGACCAAAGGACTTCTTGCTGGCATCTCAGTGACGCCTAAGTGTCCCACCAACTCCTAACAGAGACGCTCTGGGGCCAAGTCCTTAACACATGAAACTTCAAGGCACATTCAACATCCAAACTGCAGGGCATCTGCTCTTGTTTCCCTGACCAGCCTGCGGGCATTCACCTGCCCACCAAGGCTGCTCCTGAAAACATCTGTAACTCTAAGGTCTTTTTCAAGCAGCCGGAAAAAACTTACCCTGAAGACAAGGAAGGCTGGAAGAGTCTGAGCTAACGGACCTAGAGCTGCCCTCTGTTTGGAATGGATGGGGAACTGGTGGGCAAATACTCTCTTCTTCAGCCTGTGGTTGAGATAAGGAGGCCTCTGCCCGGTTTCTGAGTCTTCCTGGGTCAAGGTCCCAGGTCCCCGCGGTAAATGGATAATTTTATACCCTGAATTTACTTCCTTCTCCAGTCCCTGCCTGTGCTTTCTAGGGTCAATTCCAAAATAGATGATGCGCACTCAACTCCTTGCCCCGGTTTGCCTCTGAGGGGATCCAAATCCTACTTCCTTGAAGGACTGCTGGGATAAGGAAACAACAAACACATATAAAAAGATCCCATTATGATCGTTCCCCTGGGAATGAGACGCCCTCAGACAAGGCTCTCAGAGACCTCTGGGGCCTAATCCCAAACCCGTGGCCATTAACTTCCATGGCAAAAGGGACTCTGTAAATTTGTAATTAAGGACCATGAGACAGTGAGATCATCTGGATTGGTTATAAGTGTTTCCCAAGGGGCCTTCTGAGGGGAAGGCGGAGAGCTCTGACCGGGAGGCAGTGTGGCTTTGTGGAGGGAGGAGCGTCAGCCAAAGGACCAGAGCAAGAGATGCACCTTTAGGGGCTGGGAGGCGGGAAAACGAATTCTTCCCTGGGAGCTTCGACCTGTAAACACCTCAGCTTTGAGCCTTCTGACCTGTTACTGTTAGAGAATAAATGTGTGTTCGAAGCCACTGTTTCTGTGGCAGTTTGTTACTGCAGCTACAGGAAACGGAACAGGGAGGGCTCCGCTGGTGGCCTCTCACCCACCTCAACAGTGTCAGTGTGAGGGGAGGGCAGCGCAGCCTCTCTGGGCTTCACAGCGCCCTGCTCTCTGTCCTGCTCTCCTGAGATAAAGCGTGGCCAGGTCGTGCCATCTTCCCCTCCTAGGAGGCCTTCTCTAAGCACAGGCTCGTGAGGAATTTCCACTGTGTTTCAAGGACAAGAGAAAGAAAGAGTCAGGGTTTTTATGGCCAATGGAAATAAATAAACAAGCTCTAAAATGAAGTCATAAATACGCGTTAAGAAAGCTGAGTCAAGAAACCCCAACGGCCAGCCCCTGCTCCCTGCGGTTATTAAAATTAGCGTTAGCAATTGATCATCCCTGTTCTCTCTCCTGTGAAGACTCCTATCCCCAAAATAGCAAGAGGATCTTTGCTGTTTTTTGATGCGTGTTTTCCATTCATCTGTAGCCCCAAACCGTCCAGAGGTACTTGCGTGCCTACCCGCTTCTTCCTCCAGGACTCACAGTACGCTGGGAAGCTCCACTTCATCCTTATTCAGTGACCAATGCTGGTCATTTTTAAGACTTAAGAAGGTAGGTGCTGTGACACATGCCTGTAATCCCAAATACTAGGAAGCTGAGGCAGGAGGGTCACTTGTGCCCACTGGTTTGAAACAAGCCTGGGCAACATAGTGAAATTTTGTCTCAAAACAGAAACAAACAGAACAATATTTTTGAGATAACCATTCTTCTCTAGGAGCACTGACATTTGAATAAGGATTGACACTAAAGAATTATTAATTGTGATATGCAATATGGCTTAACAAGAAAATATTCACAAGTTTTACACCTTTGTGGGAGGTAAGATGATATAACAGAAAAGATTAAGGCAGTAAGAGAGAAAAGGAGAGGAAAACAAGGACGAAGAAAGGGAGAAATGAGAGTGAAAGGGGAAAAGGGACGAACGGGTTCAGTATATCAAAGTCTTGGCAGCTTTTAAGTTTCGGTGATGAATATATGGATGTCCGTTGTATGTGTTTGAAAATACAGGATTTGCAGAAAATTCAATGATTTAAAAATTTTTAAAGCAAAACTTTCAATAAGAGGTAGCTGCAGAGATGGGAGACAGGGGTTTCAGCAAAATCACTGGACACACAAACCCAATCTGGAACCCTGTTGTTTGTAGCTGAGTGACACTGGGAGGTTATTCAACCTTTCTGTTCTCAGCTTCTTTATAGGTAAAATAAATAATACCTGCCCAAATGATTGATGAGAAAAATCAACAAGACTAAATTTGTGAAGTACTTGGAATATCTGTCAGAGAGCAATACAAAGAGTCTACTTTCACTCTTTTCAGTGCTGTCTATTGCACTTTTAGAGTGGTCTTCAACTGGGGGCGCTTCTGACCGTCTAAGAGAATTTGGAAAATCTAGAGACATTTTCGGTTTTCACAGGTAAGGGTTGCTGCTGGCGTCTAGGGAGGCGAGGACGAGGGGTGTTGTTGAATGGCCTATGGTAACGAGACAGCCCCCACAACAAAGAATTAGCTGTACAGAAATGTCAGCAGTGCTGAAGCTGAGAAATTGTACTAGTATTATTCAGACATTTTAAGATGTTAGAAAATCCAGGTAGGCAAAATAAAAATAACTATAATCCATAATTCCACTATGCAGAAATAGTTACTATCCCAAACTGGAAATTTACAAAAAGCAAATGAGGTCTTCCTAAAAATTAAGATGCACAATACAGAAAATATCCCTTTGCTCACTGCTTCCAGTGGTGATCTGTCCTCATTTCTTCCAAACTATCACAACATAGAAGTTAATCAAGTTCCTAGACTTCCGGGAAATGTACTATTTGGTATTTGACTAAGCTATTGGCTTTGACTGAAATGAAATCAAAAGAATCATGAGGAATCATGTGCAATCACTAGTGACCTACCTCAGAAATCCTGCTGTGAGCCACCCTGACACTATTTTACTTGGGAAAATTTACACAGATTACATCACAAACTTAAGAAGCCATATTGCCTGGCTCGGCAATTTTATTTTTATGGGTTTATGTTAAAGAAATGATCAGAAAAATGTACAAAGATGTTTGTACAGTTGGGGGAGGAGTACCAGGAATTGAAGCTAGGGCTCTCATACTGAGTTAAGTTCCCAGCCCTTTTTAATTTTTATTTTGAGGCAGGTTCTCACTAGGTTGCTAAACTGCCCAGGCTGGGCTCAAACTTGTGATCCTACAGCCTCGGCTTCCCAAGTGTTGGGATTACAGGTGTGCTCCATCAGTCCCGGCTGCTGTATTGTTGTTATTTGGAGAAAATATGAAGAAACAAAACTGGAAAGAATTGAGAAATGGGGGTTGGTTGACCACATTCGAGTGCACTTATGCAGTGAGTACCAGACCGACATCTAGAAATGTCAATGTTTATGTAATATGTACTTGTGTGTAGAGATGCACATAGTATATTCAGTGAAAAATGACCACCAGAAAGGCCTGGAAGGGCTAACATGTCAACAGGCATCACACAAAGACTGTGGAGATGGGAAGAGGATTGAGAGAAGAGAGGGGGTGGAGGAAGAAGAAGAGGAAGAGGAGAAATGATCAGGAGTGGTATGTATGTGTACCCATCCCCCAAAATGAACATAATCATTCCGTATCACAAACATACAAATACAAATTTTCTACTGTCACTGATACGCTCCACTGGTGGAGATGGGCCTCTGGGAGGCAGTTCAGGGATGCACTTCTCACTTGACATCCTCCAGGGAAAGTGCTGGCGCTGCCAGCCACTGCCGTTTAATAGCAGTCTGTGCTGGGTGCCATTGTGGAGACTGCTGGATGCTGGTCTTTGGACCTTTTCAGGGATAATATCCCTGAGTTTTTATTGCCTTTTTTAAAAACCCAAGATAGATTTATAGGGCTTTCTGATCTCACGCTTCCCAAAAAATAGATTATGGGCAGATTAACTGGACACATGTGTGGACACACCAGAGTTTTCAGAGGCTAACTTGAGAAACATGAGGGAGGGCTGCTTACAGAGCAGCTGTAGGCTTGTGATTGGTCCAAGTGTGGGTAGGCCTCTGACTGGCTCAAATTTGGGCCTAATGATTGGCCCATGTGCAAGCCTATGATTAGTTCAAGTGGGTGTGGGGCACCAGAACCGCTGCAACTATCCTGGCGGTGACTCACCGAGAGGGCAGAGCAATGTGAATTGTTTGATAGATGCACTAAATTCAGGAAAAATGATGGAACGAAAGCGGGGTAACTTTGGAGGGCTAGTTCTGTTCCTTGTAGCTGATTGGGACTCAGGCAGTTTGGCGATGTTAATAAGCGGACCAGAGCCTGCCCTCCCTGATCTTAGCTACCTGGGGTGATTCCCCACCTTGTGTAAAGAGGCAGCACAAGCTTCTGGAGTGGTAGGGAAGAGCAGGTTCGGGGAGCTACATCCTTCCTGCGGGAGAGGCCTGGAAAGAAGCAGTGAAGCAACTTGATAGGTGGCAGGAGGACACTGAGGCAAGAGACCACACCATGGCCAAACCGTGCCCTCTTGGGCATATACAGCGCTGGCTGTGGGGTGATACTGCTTCTCCTGTGTTTCTGCTTTTAGTGGGCAAACGGAAGGAACCTTGCCTCGGTAACGAATACTGTACTTTGCATTCAGGTGTTAAGCAAGAGCTGTGCCTAAGTGCAGCACTTTGGGAAGCACTGTGAAATACTTGGGGAAATTGATTTGGCTACAACTCCTGCTGCTACTAGGGGCATCAGTCAAGGATCCCAGCTGGCCCACTGCCAGAACCCGGAAGGAGCCTCTGAGGGTCAGCAGGCCTGCCTACCCTCTCACTTGTCTGAGCAGCTGGCTTTTTAAGTCTTAAATGAGACTTAAAATGAAACATTGCATTAAATGATCTCTAAAGACCGTAGAGATCTAAGGATTTTCTAGCCCTAATATCCTAATCACTGTTAGGGGCAATTTGTGGTGTTAGAAATGGCCTGTAGATTTCCCTGGGCTTCCACTGTCTGCAGCATGAGACTCACTTGCTGTAATTTCATCGGACCACTGAGGAGGACATCCTAGCATTAGACACTTGCCCATGTTCCTGCTCTTTCTTCCTGGGCTTTCCTCTGCCTCTCAGGAGGTTTATGTGGCTTCATTAACTCTGGTCGGTCAAGTGCTTTTGAGAGTAAAAAAGTAAAGTCAGTGTCTTGCTATGACTAATAGCTCATTGGAAACTCAAATCATTATTAGAAGAAAATATTAGTCTTGCTGCTGTGAAATTTGAAGCCTATTAGTTCCATTGTGAAACATGTGCTGCTTGAAGGAAAACATGGCCAGGGGAGCTTGCCCGAATTCCCTGAGTCTTTTGCATGAGGACTGGAGGGCATATTAAGGCGAGTGGGGGTGGAGAAAGTGAAGGATGGTATAGAACGAACTGTATCTGGAGAGACTTACTCTGGCTGGGAGAGGGTGGAGTTTCTGTGAACCTTGGGAGGCACACCCTTCTCTAATTTCTCACCTAGGGGAAGTGTTGGATAGCAGATGGTGGAAGAAGTCATTCAGGCCCCTTAGGTTGAGGTAGTTCAGATGTGTCTGGCTCCAGTGCTTAGAAGGACATCCTGGGGAGAAAGCCTTTGGTGAGCTTGAAACTTCACAGAAACACTGGCAAGCTGGGTGCATTTCTCTTTAGCACAATATTGCCAATGAAGTTATACTGAGTGTAGACAAGGAAAAGGAAGAAAAAGATAGATCCGCACACCTTGTTTTATTTGGACCCACGCTTGTTCCAAAACACATTTCTTTCTCAGAAAGCCCTACTGTGAGTGGAATGGCTAGTGGATGAGGAGGACGTGGTGCTGGAATCCTGCTGAAGGCAATTGACTCTCTCTTTCTCCATAGTGCGGTGAGAGGTGAGGCCTGCTCCCATGTGGCTGCTGTGCTCCCGGTGTATCGTGTTCAAAGTCAGTGTGAGCATTCCCAGGACGCTGAGATGACCTAAGGAGCATTTTCCCCAGTGCAATTAGGTCCAGGAGGGCACCCTCAAGGTTCCCAAAGCCCCTCCGCACTGACGATCAGTCTTCAGGCCTGGCTGCGTTGGTAATACCAACTTGCAGCACATTAGCAGTGTTTCTCAGTGTTTTGATCCTGTATTCTGTAGTGTTTGCTATTTACATACACTCGCGTCAGCCCAAAAGGTTTTAGGGTTTTACTCTCAGTGGAGGGTACGGTGGAGGAACAGAATAGTGGGGTGTATCTTGAAGTGTAAGTCCACTCTGATAGGTTTAATGAAGTGCCTCTTTTCACACTGTTCTTCCAAGCTCATGAAGAGAGGAAGCTTTGGAAA
Organism: Dinomys branickii; assembly: GCA_004027595.1. Taxonomy (NCBI): domain Eukaryota; kingdom Metazoa; phylum Chordata; class Mammalia; order Rodentia; family Dinomyidae; genus Dinomys; species Dinomys branickii. Next base: position 2,035 of record PVLD010012417.1, on the reverse strand, counting down.
CAGGTAGCCTCCGCAGCTCTTTTTCCATTCAGGTGCTTTAGCCTTCGGTGGGTTATTGAGCCTCGGATAATTGTTTTTGTGTCTGTAAAATGAGGTTAGCAATATCTCCTGCCCAGGATTAGATCCGACATGACATAGTCATGATGGTCAAATCCCTGGAAAGAGGGCTGGCCTAAGGTAGGCCCCACGTAGGCTTCTGCTGTGTGTGGCTTCCTCATCTGCGCTGGGAGTAGGTATCACTGTTTATTGAGTGCTCTTAATGTGCTAGGCTCTGTGCTAAGTAATTTTTGTATACCATTTCATTTAGTTTTCCTAGCAATCCTCTCGGATAGGACTACTAGGTCCCCAGTGTGGACCTGTAATGGGCGGTGACTTTTAGCACAACATTTTAAGATAGACAAGCCTCAAAATGTGTCTTGAGAAACATCCTGGAGGGATTGTAAAGAGTTAACTTTGCAGTTCTGACTTTGTCCTGGAATTCTCCTTGCCTGAATTGTTAAAGTATATATATCATTATGGCCAGAGCCTGACCTGGTCACATGGTGCAAGGTAAACAACTATGGCCAGGCCTAGACATTCCAATCTATTACCATGGAAACCAAAAACATATATAAGATGAGAACAAAGGCAGTTAAGTGCCACATTCTCTGGTTGGGAATGGGGGCAATGACCGGTCCAAACTGATTCTAAATTAAAATTAATTAAAACTCCATTTGTTCTGAATGAGTTTTTGGATCCCCTGCGGAGTTTAACCCGATTTCTGATTTTTGCCACAACAGACCCGAGGAAGCTGAGGTGTACAGAGGTTGGGTAACTTGCTCACAGTCATACAGCAGGTTGGACACAGAGTCCTAAGTTATTAGGCGCGCTTAAGAGCTTAGTTAATTCAGCATTAGGTGCCTTCCCCTCCTCCTCTACAACTTCCCATAGGATTTGGGGTTAACTTCCTACAGTTAAGATTTTAAACCAAAAGAGGAGGAACATTTGTAGATGACCTGCAGAAAAAGTGTACACGACCAGGTTCTCAGAAGCTTGTGATTCAAAGTAGAGAGGCTGCAAGACACCTCAATTCATCACTCTTTGTCCTTTCTGCCCCTGCTGTTTCTGACTGGCAGTTCCCATTGAGGGCTTGGCAACCCTATTCATGTCTGAGAACTAATTCAAGCGGTTCTGATTTAACTTTCATCAGAGTCTGTTCTGAAAAGGCTAGGGTACCCTGTGCTCCAGAAATTAACTTCTGGTAACCATGACAAGAGCCAGAGTGACAGAGGGAAGCCAGTCAGGAAGAGCGCGGGGTTACAGAATCCTCCACGGAGTGCACGTGCCTTCCAGTCACCTGAGCAGTATTTGGCGTGCGCTGGGGTGAGATTCTTGTTTTTGCTCCCATAGTTTTGATGATTCAGGAAGAAATAAGTGGCTAATGTAGAAAATTTGAAAAGTAGAGAAATATATAAAAAGAATGCTTACCTCAATCATAGTTTTACTCTGAAACAACCATTGTGATGTGGAGGTTCATTTATGTCTAGCTCATTTTACAGCAGTTCTAATACTTAGTCAGGAGCTCTGTAATACACATATCTATGTTTTCACATTTTAATTTAGTTTTACAATGAAAAAAATTAATTGTAAATCATTTGCAAACATATACGTTCAACAACCTGCATAATATTGTGTCATGTGGAATTAACATTTTAAAGCATAGAGCACACCTTCTGTTAACTGTCAGTCGGTTTAGAAATAGAACACTGCCAGTGTTTCACAAACTCCCTTTGTGCTCCTCCTAGACTGTATTCCCCTTTAATCATGAAAGTTAAGCAACTACTTTTTTGAGAATTATTTTCTTTTTTTTTTTAGAAACATAAAAGTACAAAAACATATTGACAAACAGACACCCATTATCATAGAAAATAGTACAATCACAACTAATCTATAGACAAGGTGATATGGTCTCAACAGTAGTTGTTGCTTTATCCATTGATATCTTCGAATTGTAGATGTATGGACCCATATACAGACATGCAAATTTAGTCAGACA
>PVLD010012416.1:0-60508 GCA_004027595.1 Dinomys branickii | reverse complement strand
ACACTTGGCTTTTTTTTTTTTTTTTTTTTTTAAGACAGGGTCTCATTCTATAGTTCAAACAGGTCTTGAACTCATTATGTAGCCCAGACTGGCCTCCAAATCAGGGCAGTCCTCTTGCCTCAGTCTTCAAAGTGCTGGATTAGGGGCTGGGGATATAGCTCAGTGGAATAAGCGCCTGCCTAGCAAGCGCAGGGTCCTGAGTTCAATCCCCAGTACCGCCAAAAAAAAAAAAAAAAGTGCTGGATTATAGGCATGTGCCACAACCCCCAGCAGGTGATTTTTTTTTCTTCTATTACTGAAGATTGATCCCAGGACTTTGCACTAAACTACATAGGGATATAGGATCTCACTAGATCACCCAGGGTGGGCTGAGTCTGCTTCCTCAGTCTCCCAGAGTAGTGGAGTTATAGTTGTGTGCCTCCATACCCAGATAATCTCATTATTTTGATTTGTAGTTTCCTAATGACAGTGACATCTATGGTGAGGTATTTGTTCAGATCTTTTGCCCATTTTAAAAATGACTTTCTTTTTCCTTATTATTGAGAATATTTTTGTTTTGTTTCTTGCAGTCCTGTAGATTGAACCCAGAGCCTCACACATGGTAGGCAAGCCTTCTACGGCTGAGCTACATCCCTAGAGACAAGGTCTTGCTAAGTTGTCTAGGGTGGCCTCAAATTTGTGATCCTCCTCCCTTGACCTTCCAAGTAGCTAGAATTATAAAAGTGTGTGCCACTGGGCCTGGCCTTAATTTTGTGAAAGGTGTAAAATCTCTGTGTAGATTTACTGTTTTACATTTTGGATGTCTAATTGTTCCAGCACCATTTTTTAAAAAGGCTGTCCTTCATTGAATTGCCATATTCCTTTGTGAAAGATCGGTTTATTATACTTTCTGATTGTATTATTTCTGGGTTCTGTATTCTGTTCTTTTGATCTGTTTGTATATTCTCTGGCAGCAATACCCTGTTTTGATTACTGTAGCTTTAGAGTATGTCTTCAAGTCAGGTACTATCATTCTTCACCTTTGTTCTTCAGTATTGTGTTGGGTATTCTGGATCTTTTTCTTTCTATGTAAACTTTACATATCCACAAATCTAGTGAGTGTAAAGTTACACTGTGTTGTAGTTTCACTTTGCATTTCCCTGTTGACTAATGATGTATGTTTTGTCATGTACTTATTTTCCATATGGAAAAATTTCTCTTCAGATGTGTTGCTCATTGGAAACAAAGTTTTAAGCCAGGCCTGGTGGCACATGCCTATAATCCCAAGAGACTGAGGCAGGAGGACTACTCTGAGTTCAAGGCCAGCCTCAACTATATATAGTGAGACTCTATTTCAAAAATTTTTTTTGGTGCTACTGGAGATTGAACATCTCACTGAGCTACATTACCAGCCTTATTTTTCCCCCTTATTTTTTATTTTGAGATGTGATATCACTGAATTGTGCAGGCTGGGCTTGAATTGTGATCATCCTGCTCAGCCGCCTAAATGATAGGATTACAGGTATGCATTATCATGCCCTGCCAGAAAAAAAGTAACAAAATACATATAGTTGTACCCATCTATCATCATCCCCTTTTGAGACAGAATCTCACTATGTAGTTCAGGCTGGCTTTGAACTCAAGTCTGTCCTCCTTCTTGCCTTAGCCTCCCACTGTGCCCAGCTTTTAATTCCTGTTTTTACTATGTTGGGAATTGAACTCAGGGCCTCACACGTGTTAGATAAACACTCTACCACAAAGCTGTATTCCCAGCCCTTATCCCCCCACTACCCTCTTCTTTTTTGAGATAGTGTCTTGCTCTGTACACCTTAAGTTCAGTGGCCTTAAATTCAATGCTTCTCCTGACTCAGCTGCCTGAGTGCTGGGATTGCAGGGATGCACAATCACACCTGGCTTTATTTTATTTTATTTTGTTTTATTTTATTTTATTTTATTTTATTTTATTTTATTTTATTTTATGTTTAAGGAAGAAAGGCTCATACCAACTTCCGTTTTTAAATGTACTGGGTATGATGGTACACTCTTGTACTCCTAGCACTCTGGGAAACTAGGCAGGAGAATTGCAGGTTTGAGCTTGATGCAATTGCCCTGGCAATGCTCTCTTCCATAGCAAGCATTCTAATTTATTGGAATTCCTTGCAGCTTAGGAGATAGCCTGGGAAGGATAATGGGGTATCCTGGGCCAGCTGTATCATGCTGGTGTCTGGAAGAAAATCGGTTGACTGAGTGTCTCTGGACTCTTTGCAGAGGAGGAAGCTTGATGCTGTATATTACTATATGCGCAGTTTAGCTGCCAGCAACCCCATCCTGACTGCCAAGGAGAGTCTAATGAGCTTGTTTGAAGAGACCAAACGAAAGGTGAGTGGGGTGCAGGCAGAATTATTCCTTCCTAGAATACTTTTCCCTTTGTGTGTCTGTGTCTTCACAGTAATAACTAATGTCCTCAAGGGAATAACTAATATCCTTGTGTGATGCTGTCCAGCTGTGCTGATGTAACCCTTGTGCAGAACAAAACTGATCTTCAGCCAGGCATGGTGGCACATGCCTGTAATCCCAGCACTTGGGAGGCTGAGGCAGGAGGATCCTTGTGAGTTTGAGACCAGCTACAAAATGAGCTCAAGGCCAGCCTGAACTGCATAGCGAGACCCTGCATCTAAAGACCAAAAAGAAAAAGAAAAAGAAAAAAACCCTGATCTTCAGCAGAGCTTTTAAGTGGCCCTTAGGGGTACGTGTTCCTCAGCATCTAGATCACAGAGTCAGTAACTTCTGTCAGGCAAAGTGGATGATACTTTGCTACTTTGTTACTGTAGCAAAATCTTTATTTATTTATTTTTAAAAAATAGTCTTTAGTTAAAAAACATAGGTGTGAGGGCCCTTTAATTGTTAACTGAATCCCAGGAAATTCTGAGCTTCTGTGTCTGTATGATACACAGGCAGAACAAATGGAAAAGAAACAACATGAGGAGTTTGAACTAAATCCTGACCAGTGGCGAAAAGGAAAGAAGTCTACCTTCCGGCACATTGGAGATGACACCACTCGTTTGGAGATCTGGATTCATCCATCCCATCCTCGGTCTTCCCAGGGAACGGAGTCTGGGAAGATTTCGGAGCCGGAGAATGGGCTGGGCAACCTGAGCCCTAGTGATGTACGTTCTTGAAAATGAAGCAGTGAGCCACAGTAGTCCTTTAAACCTGGGTATCCTGGGTCATATAATTGCGAGGCATTTGGTATATGCTTCCTACTCAACCACTTAAGGGTTCTCTGAAGTCCTCCTCGCTTGTAGTCCTTTATTTTTATTGTACACTTCCCTCTGTCACCACTATGTGGCACTGTAGAATTTAGTAATGGATTAGAATTTTTCTGCCTCTTTCAGTTGTGTATCACCAATATGATGCATTAGGATTTTTCAGGATTTTGTACTTAACTCTGCCCTCTGGGTTAACTGACTCTCTATCTACCTATTTATTTATTTATTTAATGTTTTTTGACCTTGTACATTATTTAGCAAATGGACTAAAGCATCATGGGAAAGTTGGTTAGTTGGGCTTGTGAACAACCTTTTATAAGATACCTTCTTAGTGTTGGGACTTTTTCCTCAAAGCCAGAAGAAATAACGGTATATCAGAGGTTTACATGGAAGATTTCTTCTCCTCTTCATTTTCACAAGTAATTACTGAACACTGATCTAGATCTCCTCTTGCTCTCAAGCAGGCATTCTAGTGGAAGACACAGAGGTGAATAGGCAGTTAGTTTGTTGTGGGGAACAGCAAATTTTCAGGGAAGATAGGGTCACGGGACCAAAGCAGCCACTGGTCAGATGAAATATAAAGAATGAATAAGAGTTGCTAGAAGAGAAGAGAAGGAAGCATGGTAAAGATCTCAGGCAAAGGAAATAGCATGCAAAAACCTGAGGCTAGGGAGAGAGCACACAGGAGTTGGAAATTTGTAGTTGCTGATTTATTGTACCTTGTATATAATTCATGTAAAAAGAACTTGAGCCAAGAAATGGCTTTAGAGGTGGGGAGAAGTGAACCGTTATAAGGTATGTTAATAAAGTAGAATCCAAAGGACTTGATTCGATATGGAAAGTTCTGAGATAAGGGGGAATCAAGAATGACACAAAGACTGGGGATACAGCTCAGCAACACAAGCACCTGCCTGGCAAGCACAAGGTTCTGAGTTTGATTCCTGGTACCAAAAAGAAAAAAGAAAAAAAAAAAAAGAATGACACAAATGTTTCTGATTTGGGAACTGGGTAGATGATGGTCCATTTCCTGAAATACTGAATAAAGGTGAGGCTGGTTTTAGGAGAAAGATGATGAATTTAATTTTAGATTTTCCTTTTCTTTTTTTTGATGAATTTAATTTTAGACCCATTGAATTGATCATTCTTGTGTGTCACTGAAGCAGATTTAATTCAGAGGCTAACAAGTGTCTGAAGCTAAGGAGAATACTTGAGGCCAGAGATGAGGATGTTTGTAGTTATCTTCTTGTAGATGGTGATGAAACCATGAGAGCTGATCAGTTTGAGGTAAAAATGTACAATGATGAAAAAGTAGAAGGAGTAAGAAAAAAGATCCTTGTATAGGATGGGAAAAGAGTTAAGATGCAGACAAGTTAAGGCATTAGCCTGATAGAGGGCAAGAGATCCCTTTTTTTAAACCTGAAGGAAAGTATAACCTGAGATACAGGGACACAGGTAAACTTATAGGTATTACAGGAGAAAGAAGAGGGTGGGCTTTTTTCCCCTCTCTTTAAAGTTGAAGGGTGGAAAGCAGTAATTACTGGTAAATGAAACTACTAACTTCTTACCTACCACCATGTACATGGCACTGCACATAGCACTGTCTGTTCGTATATGTTATAACATTATCTTAAGATGTATCAGGTCGTTGCTATGGTAGAAACTTTTGTTGCTGCCCTCTGCTAACTTGGCTATTACACCCCCAACCTGAAAGCCCATTTAGTTGAGCAATAAATTGTCCTTTTGGATTAGCTATATGCTCCAACTGTTTTCAAAATGAAAGCACCAAAAGAACAATTTGAGAAAGTATTTTGTAACTTTCTTTAATGTTGGCCTCAAAGTTGGTGAACATTCCTCATAGAGCTTATAACTAATCTTTTATAGAACTCTGTCGTCCATTAGGTAGGTGTGTGTGTATATATGTATTTTGTACTGGGGATTTAACCCAGTACCTTTGCTCTGAGCTACATCTTCAGCCTTTTTTAATTTTTTTTTTTTTTTTATAGACAGGGTCTCACTAAATTGCCCAGACTGGGCTTGAACTTGTGATCCGTCTGTCTTACCATCACAGAATGCTGCCCCACCACACCCAGCTTATTTATCTTAAAGAAGTATATATTAGGGCTGGGGATGTAGATAAGTGTTTCAGCACTTGCCTCACATGCACAAGGCCCTGAATTGAATCACTAGCATTGCAAAAAAAAAAGAAGAAGAAGAAGAAGAAAAAAGATAATATGCTAATTTGCGTACATCATTTTCTCTCTCTCTTTTTATTTTATTTTTTTTGAGACAGGGTCTTGCCATGCAGTTCAGGCTGGCCTTGAACTCACTATGTAGTTCAAACTGGCCTCAAACTCACAGCGATCCTCCTGCCTGAGTCTTGCAAGTCCTGGGATTACAGGTGTGCACCCCCATGCCTGGCTTTTTTGTTTTGGGAGAGGATCTTGTTAATTTGCTGAGTTTCCCATGCTAGGCTTGAACTTGCAATCCTCCTGTCTCAGCCTCCCAGGGTGTTGGAATTACACGTGTGAGCCACACAGAAGGCTAGGAAAGGCATTTTTAGCATGTGAACTATTATTGAGCCTATTAGTTCTTTTGTTTTGATTATTCAAATACTATGTGAATATTTTCTTAGTAAAAAATTCGAAGTAATTACAGACATATATTGAGTCAGTTATGCCAGCTTATTTTCTAAACTATTTGTGAAACTGTTTGTATATTTTTTAGCCTATATACCATCTTGGAAAACCTTTTTTCCTTTATTTCTTTTAAATTTACCACTATAAGTTAGAGTTTTTATTTGCAGACTGCCAGTACTTGAGAAAGAAGTCTGCAATTTTACACCCTTTTCTTTTATTCAGTAATGAAAACACATTGCTGTTTTTATTTGCTTTCTGAGGCCCCAGTCAGCTCCTGTAGTTTTCTCTTTCTTGCCATAGGCCCAAACTACTCAGCTCTTTTTATTTTCTGTTGTTTTCTCCTGGTCCTGGGGATTGAAATCAGGGCCTTTATACTGAGCTATGTCCCCAGTGATTTTTAAAATTCTTTTGTTTTGAGACATAGTGTTGCTAAGTTGCTGCCTAGGCTGGACTTGAACCTGTAGACCTTAAACCTCCCAGAGTGCTGGGATTCTAAGCATGTGCCACCATGCCCAGCTAGCTTGGTTGTTTTCCATTCCAAAAACACATGAATTGGTGAGAGATAGGCATCAAAAGTACAAAGATTAAAACAATGAAACACAGTCTTTGACCCCAGAAACACTTGGTCATGTGGAGAAAACAGAAACAAACAAGTGCAGTTGTGTGCCATACAGCGTTTCAGTCAGTGACAGACCACGTGTATGTTGGATGGTATAGTCGCCTCATGTGATTGTACTGCCTAGTTACACTGACGCTGTCTGTGTTTGCAGTAAGTATATTCTGGTGTTTGCATAATAATGAAATTGCCTACCAATGGACTTCTTAGAACATATGCCCACAATTAAGCAATGCAAGATTGTATCTGAGTGGAATGTAGTGAGGCAAGTGCCATGACAGAGGGAAGCACCAGAGGCTGTTGGAGGAGGCAGTTTGAGCGCCTGATCTGGCATCCTTAGAGAAGGCTGGGGTGAGGTAGCATTTTGCAGCTGAAATATAAGGGCATTTCTACATTAAGGCAGGAGAGCTTGAAAGAAGCATAAAGGCTTAGAAAACTGTAAGTAGTTTAGTATAGCTGGAGACTAAGATGTAAGATGTGCTCTTGCTAGAGAGTTAAGTCATCCTTTACTTTGTTCTTTCTTATGTTCCCACTTTGAGTCAATATTAAGTTAAATCTTTGTATTTGATTGATTGATTGATTGTCTTTTTGAGACAGAGTCTCACTATGCAGTTTCGCTCACTGTGTAGCCCAGGCTGGCCTCAAACTCACAGTGGTCCTCCTGCCTCAGCCTCCCGAGGGCTGGGGTTCCAGGTTGGCGCCACCGCACTTGGCTTTATTTTTTCTTTTAGGTTTTGTTTTGTTTTGAGATAGGGTCTTGCCATGTAGTTCAGGCAGGCCTTGAACTAACTCACTGTGGAGCCCGGGTGTTGGGATTATAGATGTGTGCCACCATGCCCAGCAGAATCTACCTTTTAAACATAACCTGAAGCTGTCCACTTCTTTCCATTCATCTTTTTCTCATTGCCATTAGCTAGTCCAAGCTACCATTTCAGTAATCTGTGTACTCTTGAAAGAAGTTCTGTATGGTCTTCCCACATTTATTCCTTGTCCTCAGATCTTTCATTTTAGAAGTAACCCAAGTGAGCTTCAAAATACACATTTCTGATTATGTCATTTTCATCTTGAAAGTCTTTAGTCTCTGTTTGCTTTTAGAATCAGTCCAAAATCCTTTATATAGTCTACTGGACCCCACTTGATCTGGTTACTGCTACTTCTAATCTTACACCTCTCTTCCTTGTGTCCCAGTGCTCCACTGACCTCTCCCTTAAAGGCCCAAGCCCGTCTCTAGCCTCTGGCTGCTGTCTGTTTTCTGCCCGCAGTCCCTTCTCACCACTTCTACCTTTCTTAGTTTCACTCTTGTTTGTCTTTCGGTTCTCAGCCTAAATATCTTTTTTTCAGAGACGATTTTCCTGATCGTGGGACTGGCTGTTTCTCCTTTGTGATACCACATTCCTAATTCAGTGATTTTAGTGTAATTTCATTGCTATTTAAGGTCTCTCTCTTGCTAGATTAAAGCCTCTGAGAAAATAGGGTCACATTTACTGTGATAACTGCTTTGCCCCTGGTGCCTCCATATAGTAGAGTCTAAGTAAATCTCAGTCGATTATACAAATAGGAGAAAAACAATGAGGTAATAAGGGCCAGATCCTTCCAGAAATATTGAGAAATTTAGATATCAAGTACAATATTAAGGATTTTCAATTGGAAGATGACATAATCATATAGGTATAATGATCACTCTTCCCAGTATTTTTCACATTGGAACAAATGTATTTGTTTGTAAAAAGAATTTTTTCAGTTAGAGAAATAATACCAATTTATTTTATCTAAATTAAATCAAGACATGTATATAAAGTGGAAGTTGTTTGTGTTCCTGCCTTCATAGACCACACTGTGCAGTATTTGATTGATGTCCATCCAGACCTTTACTTTCTTTTTGGGGGAGTGGTCTTTTTGAGACAGGGTGTCACTATGCAGTTCAGGCTGGTCTTGAACTCACTTTGTAGCCCAGGCTGGCCTTGAACTCACAACAATCCTCCTGAGTGAGCCTCCCGAGTGCTGGATTTACAGGCATGCACCACCACACCCAACTGTCAAGATCTTTTCTAAGAATTTATTTGTGTACATATGCACACATACCTGCAACAATACGAAAAAAAAACCTTTTTGACAGTATTGGGGATCAAACTTAGGGTTTTGCTCATGCTGAGTGGGTCTCTACCACTGCCCTACACCCCAGCCTTAAAATTATTTTCATGTAATATATGTATATATATAAATTTTTTTTTAGTTTAATTTTTTTTGAAAAATTAAAGGGTCTCACTATGTAGTTCAGGCTGACCTTGAACTTGCTATATACCCCAAGCTGTCCTCGAACTCATTGCAGTCCTCTTGTCTCAGCCACCCGAGTGCTGGGATTACAGGCATATGCCATCATGCCTGGCTGAAATAATATTTTTAACAGAAAATGGGCTTATATCTGGGTGTGCTGGCACACACCTATAATTCTAGCACCCAGGAAGCTGAGGCAGGAGGATCACTGTAATTTCGAGGCCAGCCTGAGCTACGTAGTGAGTTCAAGGGCAGCCTAAACTGCAAAGTAGAACCCTGTCTCAAAAAGATGAAAAAAAAGGGGGGGGCTTATACTATATATAACAATCTGCAGTTTGCTTTTTTAAGTTATCAATTATCTGTACTCATTTTGCTATAATACAACACATATGTTCCTAAAAATTACTGTGCTATGACAAATTATGTGTGAAAAAAACCACAGAACTTTTAGGGGAAAATGGAGTTAGCATAAGCTGACAAACCTAATGACATATTGAAAAAAAAAAAACACACAAAAGATAAAAACCTGCTTAAAAACATTTGTACAGGGCCAGATATAGCTCCGCAGCACGAGCGCCTGCCTAGCAAGTACAAAGTCCTGAGTTCAATTCCCAGTACTAAAAAACAAAAACAAAAAACAGTTGTACAGTGGTGGTGCATGCCTATCATGCCGGCACTCAGGAGCCAGAGGCAGGAGGATTGTTGTAAGTCTGAAGCCAGCTTGGGCTACAGAGTGAGTTCAAGGCCAGCCTGAACTGCACAGTGAAGCCCTGTCTCAAAAAGACAAAAATAAATGAATAAATGAAAAGTTATACAAATTTATAAATATTAAATGGCTAATATGTAAATACTACTTTAAATGTGGCATTTTATGTTGAAAAAGACATGAAATTTGCTTATGGAAGTGGGCTTTAAAAGGGTTGCAGCTTATGAGTCATACAGAAGGGACAGAAGGAAGGTTACATGGAGTTGAATGGGCATGTATAACATCAGGTGTAGCTAGGTGTGGTTCATAATGTGTGTTCCTGTGTCGAACTGAGGTCAGCGGGGTTTATGCCTGTATTTTATATATTTCCATGTGGCTTGATTTCACCTGTGAGCATTTCCTGTTTCACCAATATTTCTTATGAACAAAATCATGTGTAAGACAACATAAAATTTGATTATGCTCAAATTTTTTCCTAATATATTGATCATGATGGTACAAATTCACATTTTCAAAATGAACATTGTAGCAGAATTATTTCAGTTGTCTAAAGATACCTTTTCATAACGTGGTTCTTTGCTTGTATATTTCATTACAAAGATATATGTCACTTGTTCAACTTATCTATGTAATTTTGGGGGGTAGAGGTTTTGAGACAGGGTCTCACTATGTAGTCGAGGCTGACCTTGAACTCACCGTATATCCCAGGCTGACCTTGAACTCAGTGATTCTCATGCCTCAGACTCCTGAGGGCTGGTATTACAGGTATGCGCCCAGCCTATCTATGTAATTTAAATATTTTAAAACTACTTATTCTTATTAGTTACTCCTTTTTGAATGATTAGCCTTAATAGGAAATGCTCCTTTGTACCTCCTAGAGGTTTTCTGGTTAAATTACAGATCCATGAGTGGGTAGAATGTTAAGGTGGTTTTAGTAATCATAATAATAACCTAGCTACTTTGTTTTTTTCCTGACAGGCAGGGCTTTGGAGATCTGTCTCTGTCTTTCTCCATCTCTTTGTCTCTGTTTCTCTCTGTCTGTCTGTCTCTCCCTCTCTCTCTCTCTGAGTTTCTGAATGGTTGTAGGAGAATAGCTTGTGGGTTATTGGTTTTCAGAGTTGAGATGTGGTTTGAGTTGAACATCTAGCTGGGGAGGGATTGCCAACCTCAACTGCAAGTGGCATCCTATTGAGATTTCACATTTTAACTCTTCGCCCCTGCCAGTGAGTCCACTCAGTGTCAGTTTTTCCACAGTTCTGGGCATTTGTTACTTGGTACATGTGCTTTGTGCTGTGCTTTATCTCCATATGAAAATCAGCCCAAAGGAATACTGCTTGGCAAATGAATTGTTACTGATAGTTAAATAAGGATATTACACCATCAGAAATGATACACAAAGGTATTTGGTAGCATTGCTAAGGATGTTTTTATCTGATTGCTCAATTATCAGCATCTGTCTCCTGGGGAGGACTAAGCATGTGAGAATGGGAATTGTTGGTAGGTGTTTGTCCCTAAGACTCAGAGAGTTCTCATGTTCAGAGGTAACTTGGTTTGCCATTCCTAGCTTCTCCAGCCCACTGTGACTGTTGTACACACAGCATGCTTGGTGCTGTGTTTGGAAAATAAGTATTTAGAGAAGGGAAATGTCATCAAGTATTTAAGCTCCATTAGATCTTCTTTGTCTTTGGCCTCTGAATATGGTTTGAGATTCAGTCTGTGTTGTACCTTAGTAGCTATGTTCATTAGCTTTCAGTCACCATGGCAAAATACCTGAGAGAGATCAACTTAAAAAGAAAATATATTTATTTTGGCTTATGTTTTCAATCTGGGCTTGTCTGGCTTCTTGCTTCTTTACTTTGGGCCTGTGGGGAGGCAGAACATCATGGCGGAAAGGTTTGGAAGAGAAAAGATCCTCATCTCATGGCTGCTGGGAGGTAGAGAGAGAAAGACTTGGGGACAAGATATACCCTTCCAGGTTATGTCCCCTGTGCTTAATTCCTCTGATGAGGCCCTGCCTTGTAAGAGCCCATAGAGCTGTGAGCTCATCACTGGGTCCATGGATTAGGCACCCCCTGATTCAGTCACCCTCCAAAAGCTCCATCTTAGAAGACCTGAACCTCTTGGGAGAGTTTTTTTTTTTTTTTTTTTTTAGTGTCAGGAATTGAACTCAGGACCTTGCACTTACCAGGCAGGCACTGTAACCACTGAGCTATATCCCTGGCTTCCCTTTTCCTTTTCTTTTTCTTTCTTTTTTTTTTTATTAAATGGTAACAGTAGTTTCTCATAACTATTTTCTGGCCTTATTTGAACTTGTCACACCTTATTTCACCTTGGTCTTGCTCTGTTTTGCTAGTCTTTCCTCTGTTGCATGCTGTTACTCATTATGTTTCTTTGCACAGTGTCTTTTTCAAGTTATTTTCAGGTCTGAAGAATTTAATGCAGTTGTTCTTGTGTTTTTGGAGTACAGTGCTTAGCCAGACTAAAGTTTAGGTTCCCTGTTCTGTTGTGACAGCTTTGTGTTAGGACTGTGAAGATAAATACAACATCTTTCTCAGATTGCTTAGAATCTAGTGCATAAGTCAGCACACTTGCCCATGAAAGGCCTGATAGTAAATGTTTTAGGCATTGTAGGCCATGTGGTTTCTGTTTTACCTACACCACTGCAGTGCTAAAGCAGCTATAGACTACATATAAATGAATGAACATGGCTATATTTTGTAAAACTATTTGCAAAGACAAGTGGTGGGTTGAATTTGACCTGTAGGCCAAGTTTGCTGACTTCTGGTCTAGTAGAGGAAATGGCTACATAAACATTCTTTTGCTATACAGTTGATTCTTGTTATTTGTAACAGTTACGTTCCATAAGTTGCTACAAATACTTAGCAAATATTAGCCTATTGCTCCTAAGGGAAATTGGTTTCTTTGAGCCTCTGCTCACATTTTAGTCAACTAGTTGGTATATAACTTTATTTTACATGTTTTTATGTTTAAATACACCTCATTTAATATATATTATTAATTCATGAATAATTGAACTCCGTCCAACAGAAGTATAACTCATATCTGAACAGAGCTTATATAACTTACCTATTTTCTCCATAAGGCACATCACAGCCTTCTTGTATTTGGGAACAATAGACAGCATTGCTGCACTATGTTCAGGGGCCATTTATTTTATTTTTTGGTTACAGGGTCCTGCTGTGTAGTCTAGACTGGTCTTAAACTCATTGTATAGCCCAGGTTGGCCTCAAATTCATGATCTTCCTACCTCAGCCTTCTGAGAACTGGGATTACAGGCACATGGTAACATGCCTGGCTATTGGGGCCATTTTTTTCTTTCTTTTTTTTTTTTGGTCTTTTTGAGACAGGGTCTCACTCAGTTTAGGCTGGCTTTGAGCTCACTTTGTAGCCCAGGCTGGTCTCAGACTCGCAACGATCCCCCTGCCTCAGCCTCCTGAGTGCTTGGATTACAGGCCTGTGCCACCACGCCTGGCTATTGGGGGGCCATGTTAAACAGCAAAATCACAAACAAAAAGTACAAAAATGTGAAAAATGTAGTGCTAAATAGGCTGCAAAAAGAACATGACTTGAAACATGAAGAGTTGGCTCATTTGACCTTAGCTAGGAACATCTACATTGGGTGACTCAAATTTTTTGTTGCTCTGTGCATGTCAAGAATGATCACAGAAAGCACTGTGAATATTGACTTGGGCGTTACAAATGAGTTTTCGTGAGTCCAGTGAACTTACAGATAACACCACCTATAAATAAGGAGGCTCAACTGTATTCCTGGGAGTGGTAAGAGAGGTGTGCTGGGGACTGTGGAAGTGCAGAGAAAACCCCCGGATCCAGACCTAGCAGAGACATGGTTTGAGGTGAAGGGAGAAGGTGAATTCAAAAGGCTATTGAAGGAGTTAGTGAGGCAGAATGTGAAGAGTGTTCAGTGAGCAAAACCAGAGAAGGTATGAAACATCAGCAAAGGATTTACAGGCCATGAATCTGTGGCGAGTTGAGGTATACTGTGAGAACATTGGAATGATGGAGAGGAGGCTGACCAAGCTTTCCACTTGAAGCCATGCTCTTGATTGGTGCTGTGGTATGTGTGGGAGATCAGTGTGTCTGTCTCCTATAGTATACTCGATCCCAGAAGTAAAGTTTGTTTCTCAGATTTATTTGTCATGTCTACATTGTTAATTCAGTGAAAACAGCACTATTGCATCCATTAAATCTGATGTGTTGGCAGTTGATTATTTTGCCTCAGTTTGCTGATTGAACAGTTGAAGGGGCTTTTGATTAGAGGGTAGTGAGGTTTGCATCCAGAGCCCTTTGTATACTAGGCATATACTGCAACATTAAGCTACCTCCCAGCCTGTGTGTGTGTGTGTATGTAGGGGTACTGAGGATCATATTCAGGGTGCTTTACCACTGGACTACTTCCCCAGCCCTTTTTATTTTTTGAGATAGGCTCATGCTAAGTTGCCCAGTTGGGACTCAGATTTGGGATCTTCTTTCCTCAGCCTCCCTTAGTGCTGGGATTACTATATCCTGTTTAAGGTCCACTCTTAACACTTTAAGTATTCTGAACTCAAGCACACTAATGTCTCTCTGTGTCTTGCTTGTTGGGGGAAATTGCTAATGTCTTGGATTAAGTAGGGCAGAGTTGTTCTTTTCTTTGAAAAATTTTTATTGCTCTAAAAAATTTACAAAGTCAAAATATGAATATTTGAAAATACAAATAATATATTGGTTTTGGGGCTTTGTTTGTTGTTTTGTTTTGTCTTTTTGAGACAGGGTCTCCCTATGCAGTTCAGAATGGTCTTGAACTCACTTTGTAGTCCAGGTTCGCCTTAAACTTACAACGATCCTCCCGCCTCAGCCTCTCGAGTGCTGGGATTACAGGCACGTGCCACCACACCTGGCAATATTATATTGTTTACTATTTTATATATTTATAAGTATTATATACTAAAATATAAGTATTATATTTTTTGCATTATATGTAGTAAAACTTTGAAAATATAGATTAAACAATATATTTCTAACCACCTAGAGAAAACCACTATTAATATCTTAGGATATGCTTTTCCTCTGTATTTATATAGAGCACAGGATTTAGATTGGAAATATCTAATGTCCATTAACCTGGGAAATAAGAAAGAAATAGTTCATGCCAATTATTAAACAACTCAAAAACTTATTGAAAAAATGGTAGTTTAATTTCTTAGGTCGACATGGTTATTTGTATTGTCCTGTTTCATTGAAGTAGCATAATAAATACCAGAAAGCCCTCCCTCTTATGCTTAGAAGACAGACTTCTCAAGCTATACATGGGGAAGAGCAAGTTCAAGAAAGGTTAGATATCTAATAGAACAATTAGTGTTTTGTAAGGTTGAGTCTTAAAGGTCCATTTCATGAGAAAGCCTCTTGAATTAGTAGTAAATTGGGGCATAGGGGATTAGTTTGAGGCCCCTTGGTCATAGAAAGTTTGTGATTTTATTTCAAAAACTGAGTTTTAAGTGGAGAAGTTTCTAGGCCATAATGCTAGGGTATGTTTCTATATTGGTGGGAATAGAGATTTTAAGAGATCTCTTTAGCTCTCTCCTATGAGATCTCTTTCAACCTTTTTGTTTTGTTTTGGGGGTGGTTTTGACACTAGGTATTGAATCCAGGACATTGAGCATGGCAAGTGTGTGGTCTGCTGCTGAGCTCTATCCACCAGCTACCTCAACCTCCTTTAAAATATTTTAGTTAAAGAAATATTTTTAAATAGCTAATATATAAGCATCTTTGTTTCCATGACTAGTGGCATATCATGTATACTGTTATTTACCTTTTTATTTTTTTCATGTTACTACTGGACTCGGAAGACGACTTCTTTTTTTTTTTTTGTACCGGAACTCAAACTCATGACCTCAGGCTTGCCAGGCAAGCACTTATGCCACTGAGCTATACCCCTAGCCCTGGACTTGGAAGACTCCTATGAGTGATTTTCAAGTCCATTGTATTTTCCTATGGACTGGCAGTTTGATGGCTTTCATGAATTTTTTTTTGTACCGGGAATCGAACTCAGGACCTTGTACTTGACAGGCAGGCAGTGTGGGCCCCAGCTTTCATTAATTTTGTCCAGCATCTTCTATGTCAGAGGGAGGATAGTGAAGAGATTTAACACTTCAGGCTTTGGAAAGCCCTGAGTTTTAAGTCCTAGTTGAATTAGATACCAGCCATCAGACCCTGGGGATGTTCCTTAATCTGGCTGAACTTCAGTTCTCTCATTTGTGTACTGCTCTTACCTGAATTTCTTGTGATTTTCTTAGAGGCTTGATTGTAAGTCAGGAATAATTTTCTTCCTGGCTGAATACATGGCTATAAAAGGTTGAGTAGAATAAGAGTATCTTTTTCTTGCATTTAGTCATAATCTAGCAGAATAAGAGTTGACCAGCAAAGGAACATAGCTTTACTGTGGAAAAACCCAGGCTAGGTGGCTCAACTTCCCTCACCACCCCTTTGTAGGGTGGCATTTTCTTTACACCCATCATTTGTCCCACCTTGCAGTGTGCCTTGAGTAGTTTGTGTACCAGAGCTGCTACTAATGCTGCCACCACCACAGTGCTAAAAAAAAGTGGCTTTGTGTGGGTCATATACTTTTTTAACTGCCCCCCCCCTGCACCCTCCTTCTTGACAATAGTTTAGAGAGTAGCTGTAGAAGTCCTGCTTACTTAGTCAAGATGCCTTATAGTGGACTGAATTCCAATTCTTAGCTTTGTATCATGAACCTTTGAGTTTGCAGTTTCAGAGCTACTACATTATGAAAACATAGAAAAAACTTAGGTTTCATTTTTCTCTGGATAGCATAAGCACTGATTTCATCTAAATTAATATAGAAGGGTTAAGTCTCCATGCTAGGAGATAGATGTTTTATCTATAATAGCCTGATTTCATTGTCCCATAATTATATCATTGTAGCAGAGAAAGTTGGCTTAATTTCTTATCTGTAAAGTAGACATTCTATGGATTTTCAGGGTTACTGTGAGTTGACTTGATACCATTTTTTTTTAATTTTATAAAGTAGTTTTTGGTATAAATCTCGTGTTATAGCTGAAAGCTGTTTGACAGTATGACTCTGAACAGAGATTTGGCAGTAAGTGATGATGGATGTTCAATAAAACCCACCTTCTACAGGCTCCAGATTGACCCTCTCTCATAGACCATATAAAACAACTTTGTGAGTGAGATTGCTGTCAAAGACCAGAACTAGGACTTCTTTTTTCTGGTAATGATAATGTGAAAAATGCTTTCAGGAGCAGCCCCTAGAAGAGAAGGACTAGTGCTACCTGCGAGGACTGCTGCAGGGCCCTAGGGCTGAGTTCTTTGTCTCTTTGTGGTTGGCAGTGAGTAGAAGTTCTCAAAGCACACTGACCCTACCTACAGACCCTTAACACCATATATGACCTCAGTCACCAAAACCACTTCAGGACTTTATTTTTATCCTGACTGTTTAAGATGTGAGGTTGGTTTCTTTCCTCTAACAGAGCAGAGTTCTCTGGGGGGAAGAAACAGTGCCAGGTTGCAGTCGAGGCTGGTTAAACACCAAAACCACATTCTTCGTCTTTCTGGGCTTGCAACGTGACATAAGCCATGCTGCAACCACCAGCTTCCACATTGTGAAGAAGCCTCCTGAGACACTCCATTATTTTTTAGGTTTGATTTGTATTTTTTCAAGTAAAATGTGGAGAGAGAAAAGGTGTACCTTCCTATTGTTCATTAGCCTGAAATGTAGTTCTAAGAATGGACAGTTTTTTAAAATCCAGCATTTCCCAACTTAGGGTTTTTCATCTTCCCCAAGGGTGTTGATGAGAACTCTCACGACTCACCAGGCCTCAGGAAGCCAGATTACCAGCATATCCTGTTCGCGTGCATGTGTATATTCTGTGTTACCCACAGGCCACTTTCCACCCCACGTGACCTTTAGTTACCATCTGAGAAGTTAGGACCCAGATACCAGTCAGAATTTCCAGACTTTGGTTTGGTTTAGACATTTTAGAAAATGTTAACAGCAATAATTGTAAAGAGACTTTTGAGTGGCATGCATGGCAAATAGGAAGCAATATATCCTGAAGAGAGGATGGAAAGGCATTATATGCATCTTTCCTTGTAAGGTTTTTGAAAATGAATATTCAGGAGAAAATATGAAGCAACTAAAATGCACAGGGTGAGAAGAGGAGGGTGCTCAGAGAACTACTTAGTTGATTAGAAGTCAAACACATGCTCCAGTCCTTATGTCCTAAGACTAAATTCTGAACCTCTTACTTTATTCTTTAAAATTGTAATATACTACTGGAGTTGTTTACACACCACTGCTGTTTATTCATTTATTTATTTTAGTAATTCTGGGGACATGGGCCTTTGCACTGAGCTACATCCCCATTCCTTTTTTATGGTTTTTTAGGTTAAGACATATTCTCACTAAGTCGCCCTTGGTTGGGCTGGAACTTGCAGTCCTTCTGCCTCAGCCTCCCAGAGGACCCTCGCGCTGAGCTTTATTTATTGAGATGAGAGTCTCACTATCTAGATTCATTTCTAACTCCTGGGCTCAAGTGATCCTTCTACCCAAGCCTTTAAAGTACCTGAGACTATAAGGGTGTGGGCCATCACCCATGTCCTGCTATAGTTAGCATCATTAAATTAGGTTGAACAAACTGTAATGAGACAGGCAATTCTATAGAAAAGGGGTAGGCAGAATACAGCCAGTGGTTTGTGAGCTAAAGACAATTCTTATATTCTTATATGAATAGTCACTTAGAACCTTGCCCGGTGTGCTGGCCCACACCCATAGTAATCCCACCACCTGGGAGGTTGAGGCAGGAGGGTTGCAAGTCCTGGACTACACAGTGAGACTGTTTCAAATAAACCAAACAGAAAACATAAGGCTTTGGAACAGAAACACCACAGAACCTATTTACTCTGACCTTTTGCAGAAAAAGTTCATCCACGCACTCCCTTAAAGCTGGGAGGAGTGAAGGCAGTTAATGCTAAGGTCCTTCTTTCAGGACATTGATTGCTCAATAAGGGTGTTAGTGCCTTTTTGAGCAGACAGTTCGAGTTCCAGGGACTACCATTGCAGGATGTTTAGCATTCCTGGCCCCACCCATTAGATGCCAGTAGTGGCCCACACTTTTCCAGACAGTCCCTGGGAGGAATGGTACTACCCTGGTTGAGAACCGCTGATTTAGGAGTTTGCTGACAGGAAAGCAACAGCAACAACAACAACAAAAGTTTTGTAAAGGTTTCTTCATTTTGTCTCAGAGAAACAGACTTGGGGTTTGGATCTTCATGGCATAAAATAGATGAACAGTAGTGTAAGAAACTTTGAATAGATAATGAAACAGGAAGAATGTTCGGTACAGTAGAACAAAAAGTTTGAAGGAAACCATTTATTATGTGTGCTGTTTGCCCATTGGTCATTTCAAGAATTGTTGAGACTGATCTATGATTTATGAGATTTGTTTTGAGGTTACATATTCTTTTAAAAGCATACTCCTCTCTATGTGAGAAGAGTGTCCATCTTTGGCCTTAATGTGTCCAGATGATCTTGAGGTCTGTGGGAATCTGTATAGTGTATTGAGAGACTTGTTCAAAGCCAATGTAAAGATGTAGTTTTGGCATCTCATGAATAACCTGATATCCAGATTTAAGCCAGAACTCTGGCATTAGAGAATTTTCCAGCCTGGGAGAGTTGACTGAGAAAAGTCCTCCTTTGGATCCTTACCAAGTTAGACAAGGGAGCAATCAACTGCTGAGTTCCAGCCAACTGGAATGTACGTGAGGGTGTACTATAACTCGTCCCTCAGGATCTAGCTCCTAGTCTGTGATGAGCCTTCCAAGTACTGTAAGAGTAAGTCCTATACATTGGATCTAGTTCAGTCTGCAGCTGCAATAGGAACAGAGTACTGACGGGATCCGCTCACTTTAGATAGTAACACACTGCCTGTTGTACAGGGTGAAAGACTTCACTGACCTGTTTGTTTTCCCTGTGTTGCTTTTCTCATCGATTTCCTATATTGGTTTTTGATTTTGAGCCTCTTCTTAGGGAGATGTAGCCATAGTTCTATCATTCTTTAATCCCTTTATGCTCTTAAATGTTCCAGAAGTTCATCTGTCTACCCTGTTTTCATGATCTTGGATATGATGTGTTTGGGCAGAGATAGAGAATATTAAATAATTGTTTTCTTGGCTTGTGGTCTTCCTCAAGTCTGTGGACTGTTTTTTTGGCTCCAGGGGTATATTTTGGTTTTTCCCCTCTTGGAAGCCTTTTACTTTGCTCATAAATATTTAGTACTGAAGTTACTGCTCAGTTTTATTCTCCCAAGAATTAGTATATAGATTCTAGATCAGAAGAAATTAAAAATCTAGAGTTCTGATGCCTGAGTTCCTATAAAATGTATTAACCACACTTTTATTTTTTAAGAAATTCAGTGATTTTTTTTTTTTTTTTTTTTTTGGCGGTACTGGGGATTGAACTCAGGACCCTGCGCTTGCTAGGCAAGCGCTTATTCCACTGAGCTATATCCCCAGCCCCAGTGATTTTTTTTAAGTTGTCTTCTATTCACTGATCCAAAATTTATGGAACATTTATTATTGTAGGAGTCACTAGATATCCCTTCACTATTATCTTTCCCATCTCATCCACGCCTAGAGCTATCAGAGAGCTACGTAACTAGGTAGTATGCTAGTTGCCAGTAGAACTGCTTTTACTGATGTGCACTTTGCTATACAGTCAGCCCATATTAAGACAAATAATAAGAGACCTAGAGAGTCATTACTGTTTGAGTTGCATGATGTCTTTACAGAAACCCATGAGAGAAATTTCTTCTTTCGGTATTGGAGGTAGTTGTGTGTGTGAGGGGGTACTCTCACATATATTCATGCATTTGTTATTCAGCATAATTCTTTCTTTAGTTGTTCCAGAAGTTATAGCCAAACTAGTAACTTTCTCTAATAAGTGTAAGGGACTTACTGGCATATGTTTTATGTCATGACATTACTCCTGGTAACCTTTGTATCTTTTTCTCTTTCTAGCTTTTAGTCTATTATCTTGTAGTACAGTATATACCTTTGTATATTGCCTTACATAACAGGCTTTACAGTTTTATATGAACATTTTTCTCATTTTACCTGCTTATTCATTTGTAAAAATTTCAAGTCAACTAATAGTCTGAGAGGATCAATTTTTCCCTACACCCGGGGCCGGGGATATAGCTCAGTGGCGCAAGCGCCTGCCTGGCAGTTTTTCCCTACATCCATTCAGATCATTTCCATAAATATTTAGTGAGTATCTTTTTATGTTATTATTTTAGATGCTACACATAGAATGGTAATTGATGTTGGTCCTTCCTTTAGGGGTGAATTATAGTAAGGAAAATGGATATGTAAATAAATACTTCACTGATAATCCCAGCACTCTGTGAGGCTGAGGTAGGAGGATCACTAGTTTGAGTCCAGCCTGGACAATTTAGCAACTTAGTGACACTGTCTCAAATTAAAAAAAACATTTAGAAAGGGCTGGGGATGTAGCTCAGTGCAAAGGCCCTGCATTGAAATAAATACTTGTTGTAAAGTGTTACAGTGTAATAATATAAATAGGTATGTGGTCTGCTTCCTTCATTTTGAAGGATAGATGTTCTTTAGGTAATTGTAGACCAGAACAATGCAGAAAAAAACAGGTGTGGTTAGAAACTTCCAGGAGTGGTTGCTTCTGAGAGTCCTAGCCAAGAGTTTGTCATTAAAATATCTTGGATCATGGTACAAATATCCACATTGATGTTTAATCATTCATTTGGAACTGAGGATTCATCACAAAGTAGATTGATTTGGGCTTTTGATTTGGTCCAAGCTTAAATGTGAATCCTTCAAATAGTTATTCTCTGCTTTATTTTATGCATTAGCTAAGGTTGACTCACCCTAAAGTCATGCTTTCCATCATTCTGGGAAGCTTTCTGAGCCAAACCCAGCTTGGCTTAGGAATAAGTTATGGTTTGTGTTGTAACCATTGGCAATAAGTCCTATTCTAGTCATAAAATGCACAGTAGGACTGCAACTACTGAAGCATGAGGGAAAGAGGAATTGGGATAAAACTCTATGGATTTGCAGTTTTCTGAAGTGTTTCTTGGTAAAGATGCTGACCCTTATTCTGTCAGAAATTTTGAGCTGACTTGTACTACATGTCTTTGAGGTGCTTGGTCCTAATTTGTAAAGCAAACTATGCTGAAGCAGTTGACATTCTCTCTGAGGAATTTCTTTGGCAGATTTTCCTTTAGACTTCTGGACGATGTATAAAACAGTATGGCTTTTAAAATACTTATAAGTGACATGTCAAAAGACTGCATAAGGGACTAGAAGATGCTGTTGGTGCCCTGAGAAGTTGTCCCTCATGGTCAGTGCAGACTAGAGTCAGATCTGGATTAGATTCCCTTTTTTTTAGATTCCTAATTTCTTATTTCCTCAAATTTCTTTTTCTCTTTCTTGGTCTGTGCATCTGTAAAATAGGGATAGATTTGGTATTTAGCATTAGTTTGGCCCTCTGCACCTAAATGAACTCCAAACTTCTAGTACAGTGACCTTCATTTCTGTCATCCCAGAGTTAAAATCTTGATGGGGATCAGGACAAATTGAGCAAGGGTATCAGCCATTAGAATAAGGGTTTTTGTGGAACAGCACAAAGGATTATGACAATTTAAAAATGTGCAGCATTCCTGGAAAACAGCTGCTGATTCTCTATATAATATACGTGGAGAAAAGTGCACCTATTACAGCCTTTAAGACTGTCCTAAACTGAGTGTACTTGTAGTTTTTACTTGTATCATTTTCATTCTTTTCTTCCCTTTGAACTCTATAAACTCAAATATTTCTTATACTTTTAATAGTAGTAGTGACAAGGGTGTAACACTGTAAATTAGGAAGAAGTTAATGCTTATGCCTGTTAAGACTCTCTCAATCTCTCCCTCTCTCTGTCTCTATCTCTCTCTGTCTGTCTGTCTCTCAGTCGCTCTCTCTCTTTGTGGTACTGGGGATTGAACCCAGTATCATATCTCTAGCTCTTTTTTATATTTTGTTTTGAGCCAGGATCTCACTAAGTTACCCAGCTAGTGATTCAGTCCATCGTTTGAAGGGGGACTGGCAGGACTAAATCAAAGATGGGAGATTTAAAGATGTTTCTTGTGTGTTTTGAATTGATACTTTGGATCTGGGAAGCAGCACAGAAACAATAAAACTGACAGAATTAGCTGGAAGAAAGCCTCACCCCTGTTCACAGTGAAACTGAGTCTCACACCAACAGTGCTGTGGTTTTCAGTCTTATTCTTGAAACATCTTGCTGTTGCGACAGGAAGTGACATCATGGCCTCTTGGACATATCTTGCTTCAGGTCAGATGTGGAATCCTAGAAGTTCTCAATTGCTATGTTTTATACCCTTGTCTTCGGGGTCAAGGCAAATGGCAGGCTATACCAAGCCATGTTGTCCTTGTAATGCATTTGTATTCTAACAGTTTTCTTCTCTTTCTGCTGTTGCTGCCAAAGAGGTAGAGTTGCTTCTGTTGATAAAGAGCAGATACAGAAGTTCACATCCAAACCTGAATAGCCATTTTTAACTTGAAACACTTTTCCTAAGAGTTGCTGCCCCAGAATCCTTCCCTTATTTGGTGACTTGCTTAAATCTGAAGCTCACATGGATTTGCCAGAGCTCCCTGTATGCTGGTTATTTGCTTTTTGGTGCCCATAGCAGAATAGTTTGCGAAATCAATTTTGTGACCACATCTGCTTTAAGCTGAAGTTTCTTTCTTGTTTGGGTTCTTGGACTAGTTCTTGCTTCTCCATTTCCTGAGAGATTCAGGAGTTTTCCTGTGTTGTGGTACGTGGGTAGGCAGAGGTTATTTTCACATTTTTTTTAAATGGGTTGTGGTTCTGGTTGTGTATCCCTTAATGATCGTGTGTAAATATACTTTTATTTTTTGACTTGCTGGGCCTGGGGGTGCACCTCTGTAATTCCAGCACTTGGGAGGCTGAGGCAAGAAAATCCCTGAGTTCTAGGCCAGACTGGACTCCATAGTCAGTTTAAGGCCAGCCAGGACTGCATAGTGAAACTCTGTCTCAAAATCAAAAGAAGCAAACTTATATTCTTTGACTTTTGTAGGTAACACTTGTAGATTTGTCCAGAAGAAATGTTGTGTTTTTAAATGTTCTATTATTGGTGATGTTATGGAAAATAGGCTTTTATTTTTATCTTTTCTCTTTTCTTGCTGGCATTTATATATCATTGTTAAGTGCTTCTGTTGACTTGTGTTGTTATCACCTGGATTGGGGGTATCTACATCTCTTAATCTACAAACCTGCTCAGTTAGTGTGAACTGTGATTGCTCAGTGAATGACATCTGGAACCATTGGTGGGTTTGTGTTTGAGGTTTCTCTAGGTTTTGGTCTTGTCCGTATTTATTCTGTTAAAGAGTAAGAGCTCAGACTCTAGAGCCTGGGTTGACCTTAGGCAGTCAACTGTTGTATGTCTCTATGCTCAGTTTCCTTATCTGTAATATGGAAATAGTACAGTATTTATGTCACAGGATGGTTATAAGGTTAAATGAGGTAGTAGATACAAGCTACTTAGAAATGCATAGAAAATGCTATAGAAAGCGTCAGCCTTTTTGGTACTGGGGACCAGTTTCGAGGAAGAGAATTTTTCCATGGGTAGTATGTATGTGGGTGGTTTTTTGGGATTAGATTCTCGTAAGGAAAACACACCCTAGTTCCCTCACATGCTCAGTTCACGGGAGAGTTTGCAGTCCTGTGAGGGCATAATGCCACTGCCGATGTAACAGGAGGTGGAGCTGAGGCAGTGAATGAATGAAGGGGAGCTGTTGTGAATGTGGGTGGAACTTCACCCCTCCCCCACCCCCTTGCCACTTACCACCTACTGTGCAGCCCAGTTCTTAACAGGCTGGTGACCAATACTGGTCTTTGTCCTGGGGTTTGGGGCCCCTGCTATAGAAGTTTCGACCTCTTTTTTTTTTTTTTTTTTCCTGGAAATCGAGCTCAGGACCTCACCCTGCCAGGCAGGCTCTTGTGCCCCTGAGCTGTGTCCCTGGCCCCAGACCGTTATTTTTACTCTCCATGGAAAAGTAAAAGGCCAAAGATTTACATGATCTGAAAAGAAACCTGAATATTGACCATGGTGTTTAAGGTGGTTATATATGGCACATTTGTTTTGTCCACTTAGGAAAATTTGAGCCCTTAATGTCTGAATTGTGTCTGAGTAGTTGTAGTATTTTAACCCCTTAAATACAAAGCCAGCTCTGAAATGTGACCTGTCTGTAAGTGGAGGGCTGCCTGCAAGGTCATAGTAGATGCAGTCCAGCAGTTAAAATCAGGCATTAGGCCACACTATTTTCTATGTGGGTTATATAGCTTGGCAGAATAGTAGAGTACTAGACTGATAGGTCCTTCCAGTCCTTTGCTTTCATTGGTGGAATGCTGTTTGAACTTCAAATGTTTCTTTTGCTCTTGCCATGTAGCAAGCTGGAAATCATAGGGCTATATTCTAACCCCTGGAGCTCATCTGTCTCTCTCTTCACTTACATATCACATATCTATAACTACTTTATCCGAGAATGTAGAAATGAATTGTCCACTGAAAGAGATCACAGATTAGAGCCGTACTGATCAATAAATATGATAGCTATTTTAATTAACTAAAATAAAATAAAAAATCAGTAAATTCAGTTCTTCAGTTATGCTAGACATTCTTTAAACACTATTTGGTTAATGACCACTTCATTGGTCACTGGAGAGAAGGAACATCTCTGTCCTCATGGAAAATTCTATTGGACAGAGCTGGTCTTGAGACAGATGTATTATGTATATAATTAATATGTGCTCTGATAGCCAGTATAACAAAGGCGTATGAGATATTCTCTGAGCCCAGAGGATAAGGTGTCAGGTAGTCTAGCATGGAGGGAGAGAATTGGGGTAGGTTTAGTAGAGGAAAAGTGGGACTTTGTTAGGTAAAGAAAAGAGTGTGTGAGAAAGCATTCCAGGCAGAGAGGGCACAGCGACATAGAAAATGTGGTGCATTTAGAGTACCATGAGTAGTTCTTTGTTACTGAAAGGTAGGTTATGTTGGCAAAAATGGGTGTAGGAGGAGCCAAGCAGAAAAGATTTTATTCACCATATATTTACTGGTCGCCTACTATAAGTCTATATACTGATAAACAAGTCATAGTTATGTATCTCTCTTGGTGATATATTTTTATATATAAAATTATTCAGTGATAAGCACTGTGAAAGCAGAGTAAACTAGAGGAAGGAGCCATTCTCATACTTTATCATACAGTGCAGTCACTTGGGGAGCTCTTAATCCTGATGCAGGGCTGGCAATACTGCCTAGTTGTTGGGTACTTGTGTAGCATGTGCAGTGCCCAAGGTTCAATCCCCAGCATCTGAAAAAGCAAAACAGAAGAAAACCCAAATCCCAGTACCCCCATTTGACCCCCCATTGCCAGTTAAAGGCGACTATCTTTTTAAGGAATGTAAATGTGAAGACGCTAAGGTGGGAGCATGTTCATTCAGGAAATGAGAGGAAACAGCAGTGGGGTAAGGTTATTTAGGCCTTCTGTAGGCCATTGTCAGGATGTTCATTTCTCATTTGTTTTCTGACATTAACTGTCACGTGGGCTTCAATGTAGCAGATGGAACTGCTCCAACTCAGGATCAGAATTCTTAAATCCTTAGAGAACTCTGTTTTCCTTTGAATACCTTTGTCTAGGTGTTGCCAGGGTACCCTCCAAAAAGAGATGGGTTTAAATTCTTACAAATAGTATACAATTTCTCTACAATGTTCATATTAGTGCTATACTTTTTTCTTTGAGAGAGAGAATATGTTTGTGTGTTATGCATTACCTGAGTAACCTGTGTAATCTGTAGTTTAATATGCCATTCAGTAGTCACTTAAGTATATACTAACTGCTAAATACCATGCTAGGCTATTTAAAAATATTACTGAAAGGAAATAAGACTTTCTAAATTATCTGTAAAAATGCAGGCAGTGTTTGACTTAGTTTTAGTCTTTAAAAAGACTCCTTCCAAAAGAGGATGGGCACATGCCTATAGTCTCAGCATTTGGGAGGCTGAGGCAGCCTGGGCTACATAGTAAATTTAAGGACAGCCTGAATTAAAAAGGGAGACTCTTGTCTCAAAAAAACAAAACAACAGACTCAACATACTTCTGGGACACTGCTGGTGGTTTCTTAGAAGTAAAAGCACTGGCTAAGGGATAGAGATTATGACTCTCTGAGTATGGAATGGTCCTTTCCTTCATTCTGTCTTCCCGCTCTTCCCTGTGTCCATTGCCATTGGATGATTGCAATAACAGCCTCTTACCTGGTCTCTTGGCTTCCAACACTTATCATCCCCCACAAAAAAAAAATCCCTAAATTTTCTCAATAGCCATAATGACATTTAAAAATGCGGCTTTGTAGCCAGATGTGGCACACACTGTAATGTCAACACTCAAGAGGCTGAGGTAGGAGGGTTACTGTAAGTTTGAGGCCAGCCTAGGTTATATAGTGAGTTCAAGGCCACCCTGAACTACATAGTGCATCAGAAAACCCAAAAATAAATACATGAATGAATAAGCAGCTTTGCTCATTTACATGTACCTACATCTTCAAAACACTTTAATTAAGTAAGATCAATTCTTTAAAAAGGGTTTCTACAACTTGACCCTGCATACCTCTAGCCTTCCTCCTCCTATAGAAGCTGTCACCGAGCTATGCTAGCTGTTTCCTTTGTTATGACACTTTAAAGTACACTCCTCACTCCCTCCAAAACCAACCAATTAGTTTCTTCAGCCTTTAGGTTTCAACTCGGCATTTCTTCTGAGTGGAATTACAGAAGAAATTTATAGGATGTTACATGATATTCCTTTAATGTCCTATCCCTCCCCAGTCACAGCAGTTTATAGTTTTGTCACCTATCAAGAAGGATTTTTGTTCCTTGTTCATAGTTTGTATGTGGTATTCTGTACATAGAAAGTAGTCACTTCAGTGTGGTAAGTTTCTGTTGAACCAACAAATGAATGAATCAGTGAATGGGTGGACAGTGTGAGAAGGACCTCACCGTCCTTCTTATACTGTTGGCTTAGTTCATTTATAAGATGGGCTTGAGTTTGTATATGTTTGTGCCCTTGGAGAACTGTGTTGTGTTTGCCCACCTGATCACAAAGAATAAGCTTCAGCCATTTCCTTTTTTCTCTTTGTATAGTGCAGACATGGGGTATCACAGCTCTTGTACTATTTGGGTGGATGGGCAGGAGAGTTCCCAGGCACTGAGAGAGATGAGTCAGAAAGAAGAGTCATTCAGAAAGTAAGCTAGTCAGAGCAACAGTATTGCCCTTTGGCTGAACTTTCTCTCTTTTTTTCTCTATACCTTGAGATGCCAACCTGGTGGTACTTTTGAATTGGTTGCTATAGCTTGTCAGACCCCTGCTACAAGGGTCTTACAAACCTTAACCTGGTGCTTTCCCTTGATTAGGAGTGTTTTAGGAAGGGTCCAGGAGCCTCTGGCTTAAGTGAAATCTTTATTGAGTCTCATTTATAATTCTCTGTACCTTTAGAGTATTTGCATTTGTTTGACTGATTGATTTTAGCTTTTTGAGACATAGTCTTGCTATGCAGCACAGGCTGGCCTTGAATTTATGGCAATCCTCCTGTCTCGGCATCCTAAGTGATGGGATTACAGGCGTGCACCACTATACCCAGATGAGTTCAAGAATTCAGAGAACAGCTGTCTTTGATATTTGGTATCATTTGTGTTATCATAGAGTAGGATAGTATTTGTACAAAAGCTGGTAAGAAGGGTTATATTTAGTTAGAATCATACATTTGTGGGGTTTTAGCATTGCAGGGAACACTGTAAATTCATCTGAAGTGGTGAGAGGTGGGTGGCATCAGAATATCCTGGCAGTGGGAGTTCTTTTAGATTATACGCTTCATTACTGTCCATCTTCCCCATGAAAATTATCATTGTTTCCAGCACATGTATATGGTAACCTGCAAATACTGTGCAAGTTGAAAAAGTTTTGTGGAGTGCTATGAGTGAGGAGGAATAGGACGTTCCAGGAATATCTTATAACACCCTATAAATGTCTTCTGTAATTCCACTGTTAGATATTTAAGCCTAGGGATCAATGGATGTTTTCTGTAAAGGAGCAAATAGTAAATATTTTTGGCTTTGTGGGCCATATACCTCTTGCTGCATCTATTCAACTTCAGCCATTCAACTTTTGAAGAGGAAAGCAGCCTTAGACAGAATGCAGTCAAAGGAATGTGACTGTGTTTCAGTAGAATTTTATTTATTGATGCTGAAATTTAAATTTGTATATAATTTTCATGTCATGAAACACTTTCAATTTTTTTTTAACAGTAAAAAATGTAAAAACTATTCATCACTCATGGGCTATACAAAAACAGGCTAGATGTGATCTGTGGGCCATAACTTAGCAACCTGTGATCTAGCTCAGTGATTCTCAAATCTGGCTGTCTTTCAGAATTACCCAGAGACCTGTAAAAATACTGGTTTGCAGTCCCTATTATCTGTGTCCCCACTCCACCCATAACTGCCTCCCAGGATTCTGATTTTTGTGTGTGTGTGTTTTTTGAGACAGGGTCTCACTATGCAGTTCAGGCTGAACTTGAACTCACTTTGTAGCCCGGGCTGGCCTTGAACTCGCAATGATCCTCCTGCCTCAGCCTCCTGAGTGCTGGGATTACAGGCGTGCACCACCATGCCCAGGCCAAGATTTTGATTCTATAGGACTGTGAAATCTGTATTTTTTATAAAATCTGCTCAGGTGATATATGTACACTCCAGATTATAAAAATCATCCATTGACTATCTCATTTTGTAGTTGAAGAAACAGGCTTACATACTTGATGTGACATGCAAATAAATAGCAAAATCGCAGTTCCAGCCTGGCTCTTGGACTCTAGGGTCAGTGTTCATACTAATGTTCGTTCATACTATTCTGTCCCATTCCTTCTACCTAGTAAGCATATGAACAGTAAATTACAACAGTCACATTTTCATGCCTCCTTTTCTTTACTTTTTGTACTTGTTTTTTCCTTTTTTGTGGTGCTGATGATTAAATTTAGGCGCTTGTTTATTTCAGGCAAGTCTCTGCTGTTGTGCTACCCTCCCAGCTTTTTGTTTGCACTATGGTGCAGATTTCCCTCAAGATCTAGCTAGGTACTTTATGCTCAGCTGTCTTATCCCTGTGCTTGTGGCTAGATTTTCTGAAGTTGATTGCTGATTTGACATTTAGCCCAATTTCTCTTCTGTCTGCTGGTTCTAACTAGAAAACATCATGAAGTAATGACAGGTGAATGGCTTTAATATTGTATAAGACTTGATTTGGCATTAAACTGTGTAGGTAGCATTAAATTGCAGTGCAACAATGAGAGTCATTAGAGGAGATAGTTTTAAAAGGTATGCTTTACACTTAAATTCACATGGCCAAGATCTAGCCATCTAAATGGGGCATCCCTATATGGAACTTGTACTTAATTATAACTAATTGAGCTGTTGTTTTGCTCAGAACAGTTCAAGGGTGGAGAAAGTACAAGTGAAGAGTAATTACCATTCCTGTTGTGTCTCAGTGTTGGTGTAGTTCTTTGGTAATGTGAGGGATATGGTGATCAATTTTAAGTTGCTCCATCTTCCTGTAAGATGTTTAAATCATGCTTCTTAGCTCATCTATTCTTATCTATATTGTAGAAAAAGGAATGCTGAAAATACTAATACATATCTTACATCTTTCTAAATGATTACGTACTGTGTTACAGAATTTCCACATTTTATGTGCCCAAGATTCCCTTCTTCCCTTTCTTTATCATGTTCTTAAATCACACCTATCCCAGAGACCTTTTCTAAGGGACTGTGACAGTAAGGGAATCGGTACTTCTTAGCATCTTCATAGTTGGTAGGACCTTGTCTTAAGATTTTGGAACATAAATGGGGAGCTGGCAAATTAGAATGTTATTTATTTACCTTCTTGGCATGAGGGACCTTGTCTTACATGAGGGTGGTGAGTGGGCAGCATTACCAGTACAGCCACATCCTCTGCCTTTCTGTGATCTCAGGCTTTCAAGACCTTGAGAAATGGGCTTTAGTTGACTGTTCCAAAGTCTGGGACATTTTATTAACAGATATCTTGAAATTTGGTTCCATGTATATTATCTTATAATTAACAGAACAGAATCTTGTTTGTTTGTTTTACAGTACTGGGAATTAAACTGAAGGCCCTGGGACTTCCCCAGCTGCCCCCACCAAAAAAAAAAAAAAAAAAAAATTTAAAAATGCAATGTGGAGCCAGGCATGGTGGCGCATGCCTGTAATCCCAGCACTTGGGAGGCTGAAGCAGGAGGATTGTTGCAAGTTTGAGGCCAGCCTGGGCTAAAATAAAAAGCTCTGTAGAATTCCTTCTAGGACTGAGCATTCTTACTATCCTTAAAATGATTACCTTTCTAGAAGTTTGGTTTTCTACAACTCTCAGAGCAGGAAGAACTATTTGGGAATTAAAATTAGGTATATTTCAGAACATTCTCTTATACTGCTGCCACTGCAAGTGTTTTCTTCTTTCTTGCTCCAAGGTTCACAAAGCACTTTAATGCAATTTCAAGGAAGTATGTGTGTGTATTTGTTTGTTTTGTTTGTTGAGACACAGTGTATGTAGATCAGGCTGGCCTTGAACTATCCTATGTCCTTAAAGTCACAGTGATCCTCCCAAATGTTGGGATTACCGGCTTGTGCCACCATGCCTACCCAGTTCAAGGAATAATTTCTAGGGCTTGTATAAAACATTTATTTTTCACACTGCTTTAGTTTGTATTATTTTATTTCATCTTTTCAGTTCTGAGTTAGGTAGTGTCAGTGTAAAATTTCCATTTCATTTGAGGAGCAATTTAAAATCTTTTAATCCCACAGTGAATGACAGGATAGACTTCATTATGGAGGCTTGCCTCATCTACTACATTTGTATCTCTTCGGAGTAAGCTCAGAAGTTCACAGTGAACTGGTCTTGGACTAGAACTAAGAAGTCAGGATTCCAGCACTGTTAGAGAAAGCTACACCCGAGAAGTATTTTTAGTTTCCAGTAAAGAATATGTAAATGTGTGAGGGAAATCTGGAGGCAGATGGTCTCACATTTCTTTCTCCATCTGAGTGAGACTACCTAGGTGTATGTTAAAAATAAAAATGTTTAGCTGGGTGTGGTGGCCCATGTCTGTAATCTTAGCACTCCAGAGGCTGAGGCAGGAGGATCTCTTCAAGTATGAGGCCAGCCTAGACTACATAGTGAGTTCAAGGCCAGCGTGAATTATATAGGAAGATCCTATCTCAACAAACAAATGAAAAACAAAACAAAAAAATTTCCAGGTACAGTGGTGCACACCTAAAGTCCCAGCATTTAGGAGGTTGAGAGCAGGAGGATGTGGAGTTCAAGGGTAGCCTGAACTACATAGCAAGACATTGCTTTGGAAAACAAAACAAACAAAACAGTAAGTTGTAAAAATGGAAGCTAATTGGAGCCCAAGTGTGCTAGAGAGGGAAGAAACTCAGAGTAAGGGTTTTCTGACTTGGTATCCGTTAGTTCTCTGTTAGGAGTTCTTGGTATCCATTAGTTCTACCTCAGTGCCTTCTGGCTTCATATTGTCATGTGTAAACGTTGATTAGAACCCATCTTGATAAGTGTGTGACAAATAACGCTCCCTCCTCCCTACACCATATCTTAACTCAAGGATGCATCTAGTCTTAACTCTTTTCCTAATTAAAGTGTTATTGTTGACAACAAAGAGGAACTATGATTAGGGTGATACTTTCAGACTAAAAATAAGGCAGTAATTCTCAACCAAGGTCTAGGAGAACAGTATGTGTACTTCAAAAATGTTCCCTACTAGAGTACCAGCTACTTGAGAGGCTGAGGCAGGAGGATCACAAGTTTGAGATGAGCTTGGGCAATTTAGTGAGACTTGGTTATTTAAAACACACACACAGAATAAAACTACCGGAGGTGTGGCCTAGCATTCCCTGGCCTCAATTCCCAGTGTTGGGTATGTGTTTGTGAGATGGGGATATATTATCGTTTCCTAGGGTTTCCTTCACTCTCCTAGTTGAAAAATGATGCATTGAACTCTATTTTGTACTAGATAGTGGCAGATAGAGTTTAGGTTATCAAGATATGTGGTATCCACTGCCCTGAGGGTAGGGTCTTTGGGACGTATAGAGAAAACCACCATTTCCACAGCTTCTTGGGGCTCTCACTGCACTCCAGAAGGTGTTCTGATTCAATGTGAGTTTCCTGCACAATCAGTAAGACTTCAATATTTGAACTAGTTTTTAGTTGTTGTCATTTTCTCATCAGCCTTTCACTGAGTCGCTTCACCAGCTCTTTTCCTGAAAATAGGAGTGAAAAAAACTGTCTTTGGAGTTAGAAGACCTAACCCTGCTATTTACTGGTTTAAAGCTGCTTAAGTTTCAGGGTTACCCTGGGCCTGGTCTTAGGGGATGGAATTGAACTTGAATGAGGTAGATCAGGTCCCTCTGTTCATACCAAAGTACCCTTTACATGTAAATAAAACCAATTTATAAAAGAGTCCTCCTAGTTATGAATGAATTAATCAGTGTATGATTCATGGTTGTGGGAAGAGGGATGGTTAAGTTAAAATATGAAAACAGGAGAGAATGTATATTTTCACATTCCTTTTTGAACTAATTTCATATCTGTGAGTTGTAATGGTAAGAACGCTCACTTAGTCTTCTCTCAGGTTCTCCAGTTGTTAGCATTTGACTACTTGCTTATTGTTCATTGGGAAAGCATGTTAAGGTAACAGTTGAGTGTTTTTTTCAGTAAAGTCAGGCGTGCTTTGACATGACGATTATTTCATGTAATCATTGCAATAACCCAATACCATATAGGCAGTGTTACTGCTGATAGGGCTTAGGTCAGTTGCCTGATACTCCACAGCAGGTAAATGTCAGCAATGGGACTTACACTAATTGGTTTAGCAGGTCCCTGTTTCTCACTGTCTTCCTTTACTAGTAGACCTAGAGACCTACATTCTAACTCGGAGTTTACCGCTAACATCGGTATGACCACTGACAATTTATTTTGCAGCTCTGCCTCACATTTCCCTTCTGTAAATGGAGCCCAGTGTCCCTGACCCTGACTCACCTAATTTTTTTCACTTTAAAGATAAGTTATCTTCAGTGAAATGTCCTGAATTTTTAAACGATGTCAGTGTTTGGATCTGGAGTAGCCAATTATGTTATATAATTCATTTAAGGAAAAAAGACAGAAGCTTTCTATCAATTTCGATGTTGAAGTTACTGGTGATGTGAGACTGTACCCCTTTTCCTCTGCCTAGCTTCCATATGAAGGAGGTGGAACTGCTATAGTTTTATTGATGTTCTGTTTTACAGTGGGAAAAACCAAAAGTTTTTCCTTTTAGGAAAACAATTCAAGGGTACTGGACTGTTCCTTACCCTAGTAATTGTGCTCTTGAGATCATGATTCTTGACTCCTCCTGGCCAGCTGCAGGGTCCTGAGCTTCTTGGAGACCAGGGAATACTATAGCAACATTTGATCTTCAGATTGTCTCCACTCTCTTAGGAGTAGAGTTGAGTATTTCCCCCTCTTCTTTGTTTTGCCCAGAGGGACCTTTTGGTTTTGATGGAAATAGATATTCTAGGACATGAAAACAAAATTGTAAATTGCTGGCTCATGGAACACTTGTAGCTGGCAAATACATGTTTTTCTTTAATTTTTATTTTTTATTAGTATATTTATAGTATATGTGATCGCATTCCTCATGGAGAGTCGGTACATGTACATAAATTCATCTTAATTCTTTCGTGCTCTCTTCCCCTCCCTTCTCTCTCCGCTCCATCTCTTGGTCCCTTTCCCTTTTTGCAAGAGATCTATTTCCTATTACTGATTTTTTTCTTTTTGGTGTGCAGGGTTTTTTTTTTGTATCAGGAATCGAACTCAGGACCTTGCACTTGCCAGGCAGGCACTTGTGCCACTAAGCTATATCCCCAGCAGATTTTTTTTTTCTTTCTGAGACAGGGTCTCACTATGTATCTCAGGCTGGCCTTGAACTCACTGTGTAGTCCAGGCTGGCCTTGAATTCTTGGAGCTCCTGCTGCCTCAGCCTGCCAAATGCTGGGACTATAAGCATACGGCACCATGCCCGGGCTCAATCTTTTATTTTGCTCTGCATTTATATTTTGGGTTTCTCATATAAGAGAGACTATGCAGTATGTTAGCTTGTATGTCTGATATACTGCACTTAACATTATGGTCTCTGGGTGCATCTATTTACCTACAAATGCCTCAAGCTTATTCTCCTTTCAGTGGCAGGGTAGTATGTTCTCCCTTGTATATAAATACCAGCCTGGTGATGGACATAATAAGGCTGCTTCAAAGATTTAGCTATAATGACTTGTGCTGCTAAAAACATGAGTATGCTTGTGTCACTGTAATTTGATGTTTTTAACTCTTTTGGGAAGATACCTAGAAGGGGAGTAGCTGGATCAAATGTTAATTTCTTGTTTTTTAGATTTTTGAGAAGCTCTCTGCTGATTTCTGTAGTGGTTGTACTAGTTTACATTCTCACCAACTATGTAGAACGGTTCCTTTTTTCCTACAGCCACTGTAGCATGTGTTATTACTGTATTTGCTTTCTTGATGATAGCCACTCTTCTGGAGTCATGTGGAATCTGAGTGTTGTTTTAATTTGTATTTCTCTGATGACTGGCAGTGTTGAACATTTTTTTTAGGTATGTATTGGCCATTTGTACTTCTTTTCATTTCAGTTTCTCATTTTTTGATTGGATCTTTCATTTTGGGGGGTGTTTAAAGAACTAAAAAAAGATACTAGTTTTCTCTGAGGAATAGCTGCCCCCAATTTTTTCCCATTACAGGTTGTCTCTTCACTGTGTTGGATTTTTTTGTTGTTGTACAGAAGCTTTTTAATTTGCTACAATCCTATTTGTTGATTCTTGATGTTACCTCTTGTGCAGTTGGGGCTCTGTTCAGAAAATTCTTGCCTACACCTATGACTTTAAGAGTTTTATCTGTTTTATCATCTAGAAGATTGTTTCTGTTTTAACATTTAGATCTTTGAACCATTTTTAGAGATATGGGTCTAGATTCAGTCTTTTCCATGTGGATAGTCAGTTTCTCCAGCACTGTTCATTCAATTTATTTATTTTTTAAGAGTAGAAACATTTATGGGGAAAGGAAATGGAGACTAGGAATAGCTTCTGAGAGACAAGAGGAGTCCCAAATGGGTTGCCAGTATGCCCTCTTCTCAAAGAGAGTTTTATAGAACAAAATCATGAGCTGGGTACGATGCTGATCAAAAATTATACTAACTGATAAGATTTTATTAAAGATCCTATCTGGGAGAGATTGAAGGGAGGGTGGGGGATGGGAA
Source organism: Dinomys branickii (assembly GCA_004027595.1). NCBI lineage: Eukaryota > Metazoa > Chordata > Mammalia > Rodentia > Dinomyidae > Dinomys > Dinomys branickii. Next base: position 24,493 of record PVLD010012416.1, on the reverse strand, counting down.
AAGAATCAAGTTGTGTCATGTACAGGTGCAAGTTTTCAGTGATGAACATGATCATTACGTGTATTTAATATGCACCCAAACAATCAGATTTTTTTTATTTTTTAAAATTTTTTTATTTTTTTGCGGTACCAGGGATCGAACTCAGGACCTTGTGCTTGCCAGGCAGGCGCTTATTCCACTGAGCTATATCCCCAGCCCCCGAACAATCAGATTTTTGAAAAGATCCTATCTTACGGATGTATTTTTGGCCAGCTGAATATTTAATTTTTTTCATTAGTAACCAGTGTTTAAATCCAACGGATTTCACATAAAAACGGAGATTTGCTTGCCGTCTGGACCTACACAGAAGATTTGGCTAGAATTAGAGAGTAACAGTAACAGGTTGCTAGTATTCCTGCTTCATGTCTGATCTCTGTAGGCATTTGAATCCTCATCTTCAAACCTAAAACTTGAACTCCAGTTTTGAAAGCTCATGAAGTACAATCTGATGAGCTAGGTAGTGGTTGGTTATCTTTGGTGATCAGAGGAGAGTCCTGCTGCCCTGAATAGGCAGAAAGATAGCTCATAAAAATGACAGGATTTTTCCAAAGTCACTCTTATTTCGCTCCTGTCTGAGTTCCATTTCCATCATTGTGGAGCCACAGTGGCTTGTAGGTCCCAGAGAGATGCAGCCATCTTCCTTTATACTCTGCATACTTCGTTCCCTAGAGACAGGCATCACTACCAGCAGAGGGTGCTCTCCACTCACTGAGCCTGCTGTCACCCGGGCTCAGCTGAGCGCCAGCTGTTGGGCATGTGCCCTGGGTCTGTGTGAGAGTTTGGGCATGTCCTTTTGGTTCCCATCCCCAGTGCCCACCCCTTAGGCCCTGGCCAGGTTATTGTGTCACTAGGGACTCTGTTCAGTAACACAGGAAACTGGGGAAAGTTTAATTGTTTTCTCCTCTCCCTTTTTCCCATGCAGCTGAACAAAAGGTTCATCCTCAGTTTTCTCCATGCCCATGGGAAGCTGTTTACCCGGATTGGGTAAGTGTGCAGGATGTTTATTTTATTTTCCTACATTACAAGTCATTTTGGAATTCAATATTGTTAGCAACTAGACTGTGTTTGTAACTGAGGGCACAGGGTGTGAATTCTTAAAGGTCTCCACCTTCTCTTCCTTTTGCTCTCTCTCCTGCTCTGTTCATGAAGTTTGGGAAATATTTCTGTCTCTTCTTTCTCTACCTTTATTAGACACCCCTCCCCCTCTTTAAGGGCTGTCTTTCCCATCCCCCTCCCCTTGTTCCTCTAGCTTTCTCTTTCCCCTGCCTTCTGCCTCAGCCCCTAGTGAGCTCATACAGACAGTCATGCTACATCCCTGGGTTCTACAGGAGTTCTCCTTGGGGAAAAACTGTCTATTAATTTTTCCTTTGAGACAAGAGGAACATTTTCTTTCTTCCATATTCTTTGGCTTATACTACTTCTTTTTGTGCTCAATTTCCTATACTATGTTGGTAATCTTAGTAAATACCAAGACTGTTCTATGGTTTCACCATCCATCATCAATTTACATACAAATCTCAGGGAAAATAATGGGTGTAAATCTCTCTTAGGTTGGGCTGGGGATAGAGGTCAGTGGCACAGTGCCTGCTGGGCAAGTGCGAGGTCCTGAGTTCGATCCCCGGTGCCCCCCAAGAAAGTCCTATTACCTTATCTTATAAGTCCCTGGAAAGAGATTGAGTTTTAAGTATTCCTTTGGTAGATCAGAGCTCTTTTTCACAGTGTAAAACTTGTGAGTACAACCGGACTTAATGCCTTCACAGATCAGGTACATGCTGAGCATCTTTCCTGTAGGCTTTCCCTGGGCACAGAGTGGTGAAGAAAAAGGCTGCAGTGTTCCCACAGAGGTCTTTGGGACTTTAATATTTTCTGAATTGGAGTTTTATTGCGCGCTGTCTTCAGAGGTGATTTGATTTGCATTATAAACCCTCCAGTTACTGTCAGTGCTTCCCTTTCGTGTCCTGTCGTGGTGCTCTAGGTTTCTCTATAATGCTGTGGAAATTTTTCTCCGTGGGGATAGGAACTATGTTAGTTTCCACATACTTTGTGTTTAACTCTTTTGAGAAGTTGAAAGGCTTTTGACTTACTTGAAGAAACACTGCCCCATGCGTGGTGAACTAGAAAGTATGTTTAATATGTATTCATTTGGAATCAGCCTGAGCAAGAATGACAGTAATGGCCATTGCAAAGGTCTCTTTGATCTTGAAATGACTTGGGAAAATTGGGAAAGTGCCCAAAGATGAAATAAGTAGAAATAAGTTTTAAGTAATTCAGTAGAAATAAATTTTAAATAATTCACTTAGGAAAAATAAACTAGATGCCTTAATAGCTGCCAGGTCTCCACTTCTACCTCTGCTATCAATGTAAGCTCCACTGTGACTGGAGTTTTTGCATCATGCTATTTTATTTTGAGTGCCTGGCATATATAGTAGGTGCTCAGTTAATATTTGTTGTGTGAGTGTGTGAATCATTATGAGAAATGGAGTGTGAAAGACCAGACAGAAGGATCTAGTGTTCTAGTAAGTTACACCAGAGCCGAGCCGATCAGTGATGAATAATGAAAAGCTGCAGTTATGGAGCAGGTAAGAGAAAATTGGTATCTATAAGATGGTATTTAAAACAATACATCACAGCAGGAAATACCGTTTTACTGCACTTAAAATAACAGTTGAAGGTAGTTTCACTCCTTATCTCTTTATCCTTTTTAGTTGTCATGTTTTACATATTCCTCTCATTTTTTTTACTGAATAGTTTCCTTTTTCCCTTTTCTTCTGTTTCTTGTTTATATTTTCTTAGACCAGGTTGATCTAAATCATGTTTTTTTCAACCTCATTATTGAGCTAGGTGGGTTTTTTCCTTTTGTAATGCTGTGAATTGAATTTAGGACTTTATGCATCCAGGCAAAAACACTCTGCCCCCGAGCCGTCCCACCAGCCCCAAGCCAGCTCCACAGGTTGCCGAGGGAGCTGCCCGCTGCGCTACAGGGCCTAGCACCGTTCGGCTTCTTTCCACTCTCAGTCAGTTGCACATTTCACCCCTCAAGTCGTGATAGCTAAAGACATCTCTAGACATGCCAGATGTTACGTGGGGGCAAATTTGCCCCTCATTGAGAGCTACTATTTTATTGTTCTTTTAGAGACTTTTGGAGCTGAAAAACCTACAAATCTTGTTTCAGGTTATAAATATGGTTAGGATTGATTGATTGATTGATTGATTTTGAGACAAGGTCTATCTATGTCAGTGATGGCAAACCTTTAGAGCTTTTAATGATAGCAAACAGCCCACTGTAGCATGTGTGGCATAGGTTCACCACAACTGGTCTGTGTACTCCAGGCTGGCCTTGAACTCGCTATGCAGCCCAGGATATCCCTGAACTTTCAGGAATACTCCTGTCTTAGCCTCCCAAGCACTGGAATTACAGTCATGTACCACCATGTTCGGTTAGGATACATTTTTATCAGGTTGTGTTAATTAAATTTTTACACACACACACACACACCCCCATTTAGAATTCTCATATTTAAACACATGTACTTCAGGCAGGTGCTTGTGCCACTGACTGTCTCCCCGGCCCTAAACACGTGTACTTCAGAAGACATTTGGGAAAGACTTATAATACTGTAATAATTAAAAAGCTGGAAAGTGAGATCTGGAAGGAAAGATTAATCTTAAACCCTTCTAGGTGGGGGTGTAGGTCAGTGGCAGAATGCTTGCCTAGCATGTTTGAGGCCCTGGGTTCGATCCCCACCACCGTCAAAATGAAAAACCAAAAAACCCACTAAGGTAAAAACAAATTAGAGGTGCCCTGTATTTAAATATAAAGAAGCCATAACCAGACAGTTTTTGTTTTTTGGGATAACAGTAAGAGAAGTAGGTGCAACTGGAGAGGTGGGTTAGGTGTAAGAAAATTGTATAAAGAATAGACATTTGGGGATTGTTCCTCCCTGGAGGCCTTAAAAAAAAACAGATTATCTCATTTGTCTGGAGAGGTTTATTTAATCCAGATTATTTTTCAGGGTCTCTTTTCATTTTTCTATAATATATTTTGTTGTCAAAAAGACAAAGCCAGACTGTTCTTACCTTTATAAAAGAGGAGTTATGATAGTTTTCAGAGAGGAAAATGTGTGTCAATTCTAGACACACTTTAGCCCCTGGATGACTGTTATGCTTTCTTGGAGGTAAAAGAGAACTGAACCCCAAATTTATTCAGGAAGCAAAAACAGCAGTAACATTTGTATTGTTTAAAAAAAAAGAGAGAAAAGTATATAAGTTTGTAAGACTAGAAAAGAAGTGAGCCCAAGCCACACACAACATCATGGCCTGTTGCCTAATTACCAAGAAGATGTGAAATGTGGGAGGCGTTGAAAACAAATTAAGACTGTGAGGATTGTAATGGGGAGCAGCTGAAAGCACATCACTGTCCCGCCTGCCTTTTGAGAAAAGCCCTATAATTGTTCCTCTGCCTTGGTCTTCTCTGCGCCTGTTCCAGGGTGCAGTAGTCTATACTTGAATGCCTACTGTGTGTGAGACTTCTGCTTACTCTCAGAATCAGCAGACAAGAAGTTCAGGGCTTTAATGAGATCAAGTGCCAAAAAGAGTTTCTCACCACTTACTAGTTACAAGACCTTGATAATAAACAAGTGAGAGCTTCTGTGGGCTTCAGTTTCCTTATCAGTGGCCTAATGGATGATCTCTGAGATGTGTTCTAGTTCTTATGCTTTCTCTCATTTCCATGCTGTCACATGGCTTAATTTTTTGTTACTGTTTTCTTCTTATTTAGCTCCCCTATTGATCCTTTCTCAGTTTTTAGAAAATTGAGAAAAGTTAGAAAGCTGTTTGTTTTCTACAGATAATGTTATGTAGCTCAGCTCTGTTCCTCACCACCAGAGGGGTTGGGTCCTGCCCTTTTAGTCACTGTCTTGAGTCAGTCTTGAGTCTGGGTCTCAGGGTTGTCTGAAAGATTGATTTTTTGAAACTGCCATTCAGATGAGACAAGGTGTGTCTAGAGATCACTTCACAAGGCAGCCACCCCAGTCAGTGAGTGAATACATATCCTGATCATCGAATCTTCCAAGGTTTTAGAGTAAGGATGGAGTCCTCTTGGACTCAGGGTGAGGAGATGGTCGGAGATCCTGGGTGATTCCTGCGAGATGCTTTCCTGGTGAGAGGCAAAGCAGATTTGCACTTGGCTTTCACTGAGAGGATCAAAAACCTGGCAGTTTGTAGAGTATTGATTTGTGACAATTGGAATAATTTCGCTTCCTATTACTGCCTTGGTTTAAGTTACTGCTTTAGTTTTTATTTGCTTTTGCATGATCATGCAATTTGCCCAGCTTGAAACCTCTTCGAATTTAAAACCTGATACATTTACTTTGGACTTTGAATTTTTAAAAATATCATGTTTATATCTTGATTTATTTTTAAAATTAACAAATGTTTTTAAATACAAAAGGAAGTATTTATAGTGGGGGAAATCGTTTTCTGTATTATATAGTGCTCATTATAAAATTAGAAAACATAGCAGACAGAAGAAATAAAAATTACTTTTATTCTTACTACCCAGTGATAACTGTCCACCTTTAACATTTGGTGTGTAATTTTTGAATATCTCATACTTTTTATAAATAAGTGTCAGAAGTGCTCATATAAAATTGGTTTACAACTATTATCATTTATTATATGCTCAAATTTCTCCAAAGTGATTAAAAATTGTGATACAGTTTTTGTTATTGTTTTGTTTTTGTTTTTTTGTACTGGGAATCAGACTCATGACCTCACGCTTGCCAGGCAGGTGCTGAGCCGCTGAGCTATATCCCCGGCCCGGTACAGTTTTTTTAAAAAATAGTCCTCAATGTGTGAATGTGCCACCTTAATCATCTATTATTGTTGGGCATTTTAGGTTGCCTTCAGATTTTTACTATCATAAATATCTCTGTTCTTCCTCTTCTTTACTCTGTTGCTGCTGTTGCTGCAGTTTCTCATTTTTCTTGGCTTGAATTTTATAATTGTTATATAAGCAATAATCCGAAAATCATTATAAAAATATAACATTACAAATAAGGCTAAAATTTCTTTCAGCTCTGCCCCAACTCCTGTGTACTCCAGAGTAGTGACTGTAAACATATATGTATTCTTCAAGACCTTGTAAATGCCTTTGCAAACTTCCATATGTGTCAATAAGAACACATAATTTTATTATGTGGTTTTTTCTAAACATAAACTTTATGCCATCATATCCTCAGATTTTGTAGAATTTTCTTTCTGTAATATGGGGTGGGGCAAAGATTATTTCTCAAAGAGAAAGACACAAAACTATTTATAGGTAGTTTGAAGCCAAAATCAGGCAAGATTTTGGTTAGAAATCTGGAAAGCAGAAACCTTGTTAGGGAGCCCCGAAGAGGAGACTTGTCTGTGCTTCCCTCTGTTACTGCTTAACAAAACTGATTCTCTCTGGGTGGATCCATCTTCCCTTGTATCTTGTGTATGAAATTACTTTTTTGCATTTGATTATTTTTATCTTTTGTTTTAATCATATTGTAGTAGTTCAAAGGTAAAGGGAGGGTTTTAAAAAACTTTTAAAAAAGTATAAATTAGACATGTGGTCTTTTGAGACTTTAGAGATCCAGAGAATGTTAATGGAGCAGTTTCAATTCCAATCCCAGGGAAGAGGTTTCCTCAGACACAGCTTCGAAGCAAGACTGTCCCACGTGACACTTGGTCCTGTCGTCCTGTGCTGGCTCTCAACTGCCTTTCAACACGGAGACACATGGCTCTGAAACTTGCCTAGTGTGGCTGCTTTTCAAGCAGAGTGAACCCTGCTCTTCTCGTAATGAGAAGTGCTAGTCCCCCTCCCCACCTCCAACAAGAAAGAGTGCTGCACAGTGTCAGGATTTAAAATGAAACCTTTGTTATAGCCCATGGGGAAAAATGGATCCAGTCCAGCCCCAAACATATCCTCTCTGCCATTTCAAATCTACCAAGAGTTTTAGTAGCTCCGAAACTTTTGAGAGGGAAAAAAGGGTTTGTTTAGTTTTGTTTTGGAGGAGGGCACTTGAAATGGCATGTGGAGGGAAAAAAGCAAATGTATGTAATGTTTTGTGCCAATGAAAATGAGGATAGCTCAGCAGAGAAGGGGGATGGAATGTAAACTGTAACTGACCTGAAGCTGTGGCATGACTTCTGGGCACCAGAAGGTCAGCAAGAGGAGTTGCCATCCAAGGGCAAGGAATGAAGATTGTCAGGATTCCAGAAAGCTCTAGGGTTTTCTTGTCTGAGGAAGGTACTAGTAACTCAGTGGGGAAAGGGCCAAAATTGGGGTGAAACTAACAGGACCTTTCTCTGGGACTTGAAACTGTTTTGTGTCTTTTGAGAAGGATTCCCTTCTCTGTGGCTTTCCAGAAGCTGTTTATTAATCCAGCCTAGAGCTGTTCCCCACCCACCCCTCACAACACCGCAAGCAGTTTGGTTGGGGGAGTGGGATAAAAGATACTTTGCTGACCATGAATTGTTCGATGTGGCCATAAGGCCTATGTGCCTGGTTTCTCTCTCTAGCACCAAGTTTGAGTTTGGTTTTTTTTTCAGAGGACTTGAGCTGTGGTTTGTTCCTGTTGCCAAAGGAGCTCCAGGCATGCACCACTGTTTAGGATCCAGTGGCCGCATTTGGCAAGCAGTGATTTGAATGACCTCTCCTTAGGAGCCCTAGGTCACTGGCTGGATTTCTGCCTCCCTACATTACAGGCTCTTCCTGTATTGGGAGTGGCAGTTGGCCAGGCATTATATTTCCACTGGCCTGAAAACATACAGACCCTGATGAGCAGAGGCTTGTGAGAGAGAGGAGAATAGCAACACAGAAAAGACTGAAATAGATCATTAGGGCCCTCAGTCTTCAGGGCTTTTTTCAAGGGGAACCTTGGGATCTTTAGGTAGGTCAATCAGTGTGATATCTAAGAAGACAACAGGAAACAATATATGGTTTCTTGCAGTAAATCATGTGTAAAGAATTTTTAGCTTTATGACTCCTTTTATAGAGTATAACTTTCATAGAAGAGAATTTGGCGAATATGTAGGTGTTAGAACTTAAAGAAAGTTTGTTCACTGTTTAGAAAAACTGATTGTTCCAGAGAGAAATTTTTTTGTCAGCTTGAATTCAGTTATTGCCAGGAGTTAGGAAATAGCATACCAAGGCATAATAACTCATAGCAATTTACCCAAGAATTGAGTTGTTTCCATCTCTGAACCCTAAATACTTTTTTCATTTTTCTTAAGTCTGTTCAGAATTGCAGGATACCAAAATGGTTTGTGATGGTAGCAAAGAAAACTCTTAAGCATCAGTTGTCTACTTTGGGGGTAGTGGGCGTAGGGGGGTGACTCTCCAAGTACTCTTGGGGGATGTGCCTTACTGATGGGCTCCTTGTATATGCAGGATGGAGACATTCCCTGCAGTGGCTGACAAGGTCCTCAAGGAGTTCCAGGTGTTGCTGCAACATAGCCCGTCTCCTATTGGAAGTACCCGCATGCTGCAGCTTATGACTATCAACATGTTTGCTGTACATAATTCCCAGTTGAAAGGTAAGCAATGTTCAGTTACTTCATCGAGACAGAGAGGTCAATCTAGTTTTGTTTGCTCTGCTTCCTTACCATCACCCCTAACCCCAAACACATACATGCTGCCCTCCCCACCACTGCCTTTCAGAGCTTTAGTTTACTGTCTGAATCTGTAAGAGTCTCTAATGCTTGTGTGAGATGGAAGGAGGGAATCATGGTTATGGAGCTTAATTTGCAGACCTGGAGATGCTGTTGCACATCTGGCCATGCTAAAGGCAACAGCAAGGCCTCTTGGAGGCTGCAGACCCAGAGCCTTTCCCAAGGGAGAGGCATTGCTGAAATGTTTCATTGCAGAGACCATACGCTTGGCAAGGATTGGGAATAGCTGTTTCTGGACTCATGTACCCTGTTTGTTCAATATGGAAAAGTCTAGTTCCCTATGGGATATCCCTTGTGGGAGCCTGCCAGAGAGTAAGAACAGAGAATTGATGAGCTTTGGTGATTCAAATCTGGAAGCACAAAAACCACCAGGCCCAGAATTTGGCTAGTGTACTGTTATGCATTCTGAAATGCTTTTCTGAACAATCTTTGGGGTTTTTGGTGGAAGTAGGAGAGTGGAAGGAGGGAAGGACAGATTGGCAGGGTTTTTAAATGTTCTAATGACTGACCAGATCCATGTTACCAGGATCTCTTCCCTTCCTCCCACCCCACTTTAAAGCATTTGATCCACACTGCCAAGGAGTCATTTCAGAGGATTGGCAGAGAATATTTGGTTTCAGGGCTAGAAGGTTATTATCTGAAATGCCAGAAAGTGGGAATTGCCCTGTGGAGAGCCTGTTGCAAAGCAGATCTGGTATTTTTGGAGAGAGTGCCACTGGCTCTCTTGTGGCACCTTTTCTCAGGGCTTTCTCTCACCCTGAAGTTGATTTATTTCTCTTTGTATTTTTGTTGGGATGTTATGCTCAACTGTCTGGTGGTGGGGAATTCCTACCCTGGTGAACGAGGTGCCACACTTTCCTTGGAAACAAGACTCCTCCTGGGACTTGGCAAGATCCTTAGCTAGGCAGCCTGGGTTTTAGTTGCATCTGACTCTGGGAGGACTTTATCCTCTCAGGCTGCCTGCTAAAGCATTTATAATTTCCAGAAGAAGGCAAACTGCAGAGGCTTAGTAGCCTTTTTGAACTTGACTACTTACTCTTGAAGATGGCTATTTGTTTAATCAGCAGTAAGGAAACATGAAGAGCAGCACTGGTTTCCAGGAAGGAGGAAATACAGTTTGTAAAGTGCTACCGTGGTGAGGCTGTGAGTTTCAAAGGGGAGGGAGATTCCACTACCAAGGAGGAAGCTCAGTGAACTCTGGAAATGGGGCATCCTAGGTATCCACCTGTTCATTCTCTTCCTTTCTACTAAAAAACCTGAGTTTAGTGAGCTGCCTGTCGCAGAGCTGCAGCCTCTGCTGAGGTATCGTTCAGCATTAGATAACCTTTGGCCTCTGGATGTGACTATAAAGGGCCTGTAGCTCTTGCCTCTGGAGCATTTGTTTTCAGCCACTTCTCCATGGAAAAGAATACTTGGGCTTCTTCGTAGGCCACCAGTGAGTCCTTTTCTTGTAGCTACTGTTACGTAAACTTAAGAAGATATGGGTGGAAGAAGGAAGGTGAGTATAGACAAAGAAGGAGATAAGTAGTTCCTCCATGTAATATGTAAAATATGTAATATGTAATATGTCCTTATTTCTGGCCTTGCCCTGACTCACCTCCATGAGGCAAAAGGAGCCCAAGCTGAGGTGGTCAGAGGCTCCAAGGGTTTTTCAGAGAAAAAAAGTCCAGGCCACAGGATATAACACTTAACTAGGACACAGAGCTCTGTGGACGTGCTGCCAAGTACCCGGTGTGCAGCTGAGGCGGCTGTCCAGACCCCACTGTGTGGGCTGCCATTGGGAGAGGGGTGAGCAGAGCACTCAGCAGGGCTGGTTGGTGGGAAGATGCACTTTTCCATTTCCCAGCACATGAGTCATCTTCTCTGGGCCCCTGTGCTGTGCTTGCACGGACAGTGGCAAGAAGGGGGTGTTGTGGCTGAGTAGGAGCATCTGTGCCGGGGGTGGAAGGGGAAGGGGGTTGGGGAAAGGGTAAAGATTTAAATCCTTCACTAATCAGCAGCAGTTTGAATCACATTTTTATGAGTAAGGAAGTGATAAATCAGCCCTGCATGTTCGGCCCCCAAATCTCGTCAGCCAGTGCCCTTCTAAAGGCTTCCCTCTGGGCCAGTCTGCATGCTGTCAGAGTTGCCACCCAGGCACAGGTCCCTCGCTGACTGAAACCAGGAAGTAAGGCCTGATGCTGCCTGGCCCTCCCGAGGACTCAGGGTCTATGGTCATTTGGCAGTCACTGCAAGTTACGGAACATCTGGGCCATCATTTTTCTTTCTATTCCTTCTTGGACATGTCCTCCTGGGTGGGTGTTTGCCTGTGTCAGTTCCTGGAATCTGTGAAGGAGAACATTCCAGCCTGAAGCAGAGGTGATCTTGCAGCCCACATGGCAGTCCAGATCCTTCGTCTGTGCCTGAGGCTTCCCCATAGCTGGTAGTCAGGAATATAATTTGGAGTGTAAAAGAGAAGTCCTTACTTAAAAAGAATGTCCTTTGCTGATACCTGTAATGCTTTCAGAATCATTCAGTTTTTGTGTTCAGTGCTACACTTGTGTAACTGCCATCTTTTCACAATATCAGTAGTCTAGAATAGAATTCGTATTGCTACTAACACTTCAGTGTGATTACTTTTCAGATATGCTTTCCTTGTGGACATAGGGCTGGTTGCTACAGAAGGGAAAATGAAGGAAAAAGCTTAAATGGTGTGGAGAAAAAATGTTACAGAGGCAGAGATTGTGAGATCAGATTCACTCCTTTTCCACACATAGAAGAAAATAAATTGAGTTATGTCATGTCATTTAGCCGATTAAGCTTTCAGGATTCAGCCGTAATCTTAAAACTCAGAGACTTAGGACTATTGGTGGAGAGACTTGTATTGCTTATATGGGCCCTATGCAGAGTCCTACTTCAGTGGAACTACAAGTCTAAACTCCTCTAATATTCTGCCCTCAGGTGATTGGGAGCTAATAAGTTTCAGGGACAAGATTAGAGATGTTTGGGGGCACTGGCATAATGTTGGTAGTTATTATGTACTGAACAAGTATTTGTTGAATGCATGGAAGAAGGCAATGGCTCTGGGAGGGCTACTTCGTTAAGCAGTGTGTTCTTTACCTGACTTGTGTCCAACACCAGTGGTGAAATAGGTGGTTCCCAGAGTGATGTCACAGTTGGTAATTGCTCTACAACATTCTGAGCCTGAAGGGAGAAAGGACTTTCTCCATGTGCTTTAGTATTTAACACTTCAGTAGCCATCTGATTGGTTGATGTGATGCTGGCGGGTGAACTGTTGATCTAAACCACAAACACTCCAAGAATTTTAATTTTTTAAAAATTTTGTAATTTAAGGAAATAAAACTCTAGTTTCCTGAAGAATAATTGAAGCAACATTTGTAGTAGGGCATCACTGAAACCCCACTGCATCCCCCATCTGTGCCCAATTTGCTCCAATCTAGCCTTTCCTTCCCCTCCCCCTCTTGCTCTCTCTCTTTAAAAAATATGTTTTATAATTTTTGGAATCAAAACCATCTCAGGCACACACTGTTTTATTTTACTGTATTATTGGATTATACTTCCTATAAATCATTGGATGTTACTCATTGGCCACCACAGGAATAACTTCCCTTTTCTGTGTCTTGGCCTCCTTTTTTCTTTACTAGTTTGAGAGCATGTCTCCGTTTCAGCCTTACAGAAAAAGCCCTGGGGTAGCAGCAAGAGGGCACCCAAGTGATACTTCTGGTGTGTACTGTTGGTGTTGCCTATTGCGAGGGAACATTTGGGGGTGAGAATTGAGGTATAACCAGACTGGCTTTCTTTTCATGATCATTTATGGTTGTTTTCATGCTGCTGGTAATCCTGAATTACAAGAGTTAGAGGCAGTGCCACATTTGTGTCCTTGAAGAAGTAGAACCATAGTACCATTGGACTAATAGAGCTTGTAACCCTTCTCTGTGCCATTGTTACATATGAAGTTGCTGTAGCTGAGTTTAGTTTATAGTCAGAATTTGTCTTCTAGCATACAGCAAACCTCAGAGACCGTAGAGAAGAGCAGTGCACTCCCTTGTGATGATTTGCTTCTGTCTGTCTTACCCAAGCAGAATGTATGATGTGCCTAATCCTCTGCTTGTTGTAACAGTTGTACAGGAAATCCACCTTTCCATAAGGGGTTAGGCTTAAGTTTAGCTGTGTAAACTTTCCCTCTCATTTCTGCTTCTGTGTCTCTGGTGGAAGAAGCCCTTGGACTCTTTCTCCGTAAGGATCCATGAATCAGTGCTACTTGACTTTCATTTTCAAGACTCATCAGATTAGAGAAAATTAGCAGAGAGTTCCAGATTGGCCAGCAAGTTTTGTGAGAAGTAGATTTAAAGGTCAGAATAGGTTAGGCTTTTGAAGGCAGGCAGGCCAGAGAGCTTTGTCCTCTGTCCCTGTCGGGAAGAGAGGACTGTGCACAAATTGTTTAGCACAGACTTCTTCCCTTCAAAATATGTCTCTGGACCTAGCCATAGTTTCCTGGAAGAAAAAGGCGAGAGAAGTGCGTCAAGGGTCCTGCCTATCTTCCCAGCTATGAGTTCTAGCATCCTTTTTGTTTTTTAGAATGAATCTGAAGAATGAGAAGCATTATGAAAACCTAAAGGAATGAGAAAGTTAGTCATGCCAATATAATTAAACCCCTTATCATATTGGTTGAAGAAATGGCCTTCACTGGGCTACATAGTGAGACCTTGTCTCCAAAAAAGAAAACAACCAAGATAAACAATATGGTTTGGTGTCATCTTGGCTACTTTTTTCTCGTTGCTGAGACAAAATACCCAACACCCAAAGTTAAGAAAGGAAAAGTTTATTTAGCTTAGAGTTTGTGGAGGTTTCACTCCATGCTTGGCTGGTTCTGGGGCAGAGTGGCACATGACAAAGAGCAAATGTTCATGGCAGCAGAGCACAGCAAAAGCAATCAGCAAAAGGGAGGAATGCCTGCCAGCAGCCTTTTTCCTTCCCTTACATTGTGAACAGGGGGCGTGTGACTCTCACACAGTGTCCATGCCTTCCCCTTCCACAGGCTCCAGATGTGTACAAAGTAAGCACCCTGGCTTCCTGCTGAATCACTCAGCTAAACCTCTATAGACTCCCCAAGTTGACACAATGTATCAACCATAACAGGTGTTCATGGTTAGTTGTTAGGTACCTGGTAGTTATTATGAGTTCTGTATTTTATTTCTATTGCTATTTTATTCCTTCTCAATTTGATTTTTCCTCCTCTAATATGGAGGATACTAGGAATTGAACCCAGGGCCTCATGCTTGCTAGGCAGGCAGTGTACCACTAAACCACTGAGCTACATCCTGATCCCTCCAGTATGGATTTATTCTGAAGGAGAAACTTTTTTTTTTTTTTTTTTTTGAGACAGGATCTCACTATGCAGTTCAAGCTTACCTTGAGCTCATTGTGTAAACCAGGCTGACCTCAAACTCATGGTGATATTCCTGCCTCAGTCTCCCAAGTGCTGGAACCACAGGCATGTGTTACCACACCTGGGTCCTGGAGTTCTTGTTGAACCCATCCCAGTTGATCACCATCCTAGGCAACTGCTGCTTTCTGTCATGACAGTTAAATCAGTCTTATCTGTATTATGATGTCTCTTCATATTGCTGGAATGATATAGCATATGTTCTTTATGTCTGGCTTTGGCTCAGCATGTTTCTGAGATTGTTCATGTGTTTTAGGTGTATGTATTTTTCATTCTGTTCTATTACTGAGTAATACTATGTAGTGTAGAGATGCTGTAGGTCTGTTTATCCAGGTAGAGTTGTTGCTAGATTTTGGCTACTATGAGTAAACCTTCTATGAACATTTATGTCTTTTTCTAGACATTTTTGTTTATCTGCAGTATCAATGTCTAGGAGAGGATTTGTTGGGTCATATTGTAAGGGTATGTTTAACTTTATAAGAAACTGCTGAACTTTTTCCAAAGTGAGTGGACCATGTGACATTCCTGCCAGCAATGTGAGGGTTTTACTTTATTTACATCCTTGCCAACATTTGATATTGTCAATTGTTTTTTACTTTAGCTGTTCTAGTGGATGTGCAATGCTGTTTCATTTTGGTTTTGTGTTTCTCTAATGACTAAGGATGGTGAATGACTTCATGTACTTATTTCCTATTTGTGCTGTTGTGTATTTCTGCTTCTCACTAAGTGTTCCCATTTCTTGTCATTCATTCATTCATTCATTCATTCACTTTTTGAGATAAGGTCTTGCTGTATAGTTCAGGCTGGTCTTAAACGCACTATGTAGTTTGGGGCAGTCTCGAACTCAAAGGGATCCTCTTGCCCCAGCCTCCCAAGTGCTGGGATTACAAGCATGCACCACCACACCCAGCATCTTTACTATTCTTTATGGAATCTGGAAATAAAACCCCTTACCAGACAAATGTTTTATAAATATTTTCTCCCAACTCTTTCTCATTCCCTGCCTGTTCTGTTTTCTTTTCTCTCCTTTCTTTCCTTCTTTTGTTTGTTTTTTCTGTGGTTCTAGGGCTTTATTCGTACTAGGCAATGGCTGTACCCCTGAGCTGTGTCCCCAGCCCTTCTTACTGTCTGGATGCATTGTTTTCCATTCCTTATCTTCTTCCTATACCCGGGTTCCCTTTTCTTCTAGTGGTTCCCCTAGAACAGTAATGATGAACCTTTTAGAGCTTTCAGTGTTGCAAATAGCTTGCTATGATGGGTGTGCCATAGGTGTGCCACCACTGCCCTAGGAATTATCTTGCCAAAAGTCAAAAGATAATCACCATTTTCATTCTCCTAAATCACATAAGCACTGTAGAATATTTAAATTCATTTCCCTCCCAGTTTATATGCTGCTGTTGCCATGTATATTAATTCTGTTCATATTTATTTAGTTTTGGTTTTTTGAGACAGGGTCTTGCTGTGGTGCAGGATGGTTTTAAAATAACTATGTAGCCTCAGACTCATGGCAATCCTCCTGCTTCAGCCTCCTGAATGCTAGGATTGCAGGCATGCACCACCACACCCAGCTTCTTTTTTCTTTTAAACCCTCTAAGAGAAACTTACTTTTTTTTTTTTTAATTACATTGAGGGTAAAGGATTATGTAGATTAACTGGTAATTTACTATTACACTTATTTTTGCCTTTCAGCTTCTTCATGTGATCATTTTTCTGTTTGCCTGAAAGTATATTCCTTAGAATTTACTTAGTGAAGGTTTGTTTTTGTGGTCATAGGGATTGAACTCAGGGCCTTGCACATATTTGACAAGCACTGTACCCCTGACCTATATATATTTACCTCTTTTATTTATGTTTTCTCGTCTCTCTTCTCTCTTCTCTTCTCTCTTTTCTCTTATTAGTACCTATTTGATGGGGTCTTGCTAAGTTCCTAGAATCCGTACTTTCCTACCACAGCCTTCTGAGCAGCTGGGATTACAGGTGTACACCACCCATTGTGAAGTTCTTTTTATAACAAACAAGCTGTTTATATTATATTCACCATTATATTCACTGGTAATAGAATTCTAGGTTAACAGCTATTTACTATCTTAGAGCTTCTGTTGCTGATTAAGGTCAGCTATCAGCTTAATTGTTTCTCTTTTATAAGTAATTTATCTTTTCTCTCTGAGTGCTTTCCAGGTCTTTTAAAAATCTTTGGTGTTTTGCTATTTTGGTGATTTGTTTAGGTTTTAATTTATTTTTCATTTTTCCTGCTAGGAATGTGTCAGACTTCATATATCTTTGGATCCTTTTTTCTCAAGAGTTTTAGAAAATCCTTAGTATTCTTTTTTCAAATACGGTACCTGCCTGTGCCGTCTCTCCTCTGGGACTCTGTTAGACATGTTAGAGTCCCTTTGTGATGTCTCTTACATTTCTTTTATTTATTTATTTTTTGTGCTGCATTCACCTCTTTTTTTAGCTCATCGAAACTCTCTTTAAACTCTTTAACTAATTAATATGCTGTTAAATATACCCCATTGAGTTTTTATTCTAATTATTACGTTTTTTATTCCCAGGTATTTTGATATTTCACAAAATCGAGTCTGCTTTGACCTTTTTGATTTCTTATTCCCTAAACATATTTGTGAGCTTATCTTTTATTTCTTTGAAATACAAATTAAACATAGTTATTTTAGACAATTCTATAATCCAAAATGGTATGCTTCGGATTTAGCCTTGTAAGATGCTAGCTGTATGGCATACTTCTTGGTCTTCCCCTCATGTCAGCCATACCCTTGTGAAACCTTACAACTAAAGCTCATTTCATCAGATAGCACTTGTTCTGAGGGTTCTGAAGTATACCCCTTAGAATTTATGTGATGAAGGTTTGCTTTTGTAGCCAGTATGGCTACATTGCCATACTTAGCTTTCTCAATTCCTGGCCAGGAGATTCCCTCCCTGCATTTTTTTTTAACCAACTCTTCAGTGCTTTCTAAAAAAGATTTTAAAACACTTATTGTAGGATAATTAGTTGTTTCATAGGTATAAATATGTACTCTGCCTGCCATATGGCTTCCAGAAGTGTTGTGATTCCTTTTATTTTTCACTGTCAGATACAAGGGCACGTAGTGACTGGAGTATCCATTTCTAGGGTGGCAAGGGCACGTAGGTTGCTCTTCCAAAGAGTAGCTCCTTTTCCAGCTCCTGCCCATTTATAGCCTCTTCTTATGGCAGATGGTATTACTGAGCTCTCATTTTTAAATTTTTTCCCAGAGCTATTCAGTGTATAAAATACTTATTTTGAAGACTGGTTGGGTGAGGAAGAAAGGTAAAGAAAGACGAGAGGGAAATCTGCAGCTGAGGTGATAGAAACCATTTATTGTGAAAAAAAGTGGGAGCTAGGGATCTGGAAAAGAATGCTCTCTTGTTTCAGAATATTGTATCACATACCTGTTGAACCCCTTGGCCCATGAAACCCTCCCCATTAGTCAGGGTTCCCTGTTTTTGTCTTGGCTGCTGCTGTTCTTAGAGCTGCTTTGGTTGCTTGCATGTTTCAGTTTCCTTTTCAGGAAGCAAATTATCATACATTTTGGAATATATTTACAGTAACTGGAGCCTTCTAGCTTGGTTAGGCCTTTCTTTAGATATAAGACTCCCATCTTGAAGCTTATGTTCAGAAAATGTCCATGTGAGCCTTTGCCCTAAGTGCCAACAGCAGACACAGCAGTTGACACACTGCAGGGAATTTCCAGCTGCTGGGCAGGTTTCTGAAATCTGGACACGTGCTGTTCACACTTTGGCTTCAGAGGCAGGGATCAGTGGTTGAAGAAGGGAGGGGCTGGCAGGGGACTGGAGGGGGAAAGATCTCATGACGCCTGCCCAGGGCTTAAGGCTGTATAAGTGTTCTTCCTTTCTTCTCCAGCTGGCATTGGTAGGGTAGAGTAAATCACCATAGAGTGGTTATGAGCTGAACCCCCTGTGGACTTCTGTGAAGCACATCTGTGACGTCACCCTGTTATCACTGTCTGTTTTGCATAACCTCGTTTCACCTCCCCTGAGAGAGGGTGATGCCCAGAACTCATGTCAGGGCAATGAGCAGAGGGAAATGTTTGGTAATCATTATTTTTGAGATGAACACTAAGAACATACTCTCAGGCCATTGTCACATTTTCAAGATTCCTCATTGGAAAATAGAAACTCTTTCTTTATAAACATGCCCTGAATACCTTCTTATGGATAAAACTTTTCAAACAGGGAAAAAATGACAGTTCAGAAAACCTTGGCACTCCTAAGTAATCTCCCTTGTTGCCCTTGGTCTCCTCTTCCAAATGCACACACACACACACACACACACACACACACACACACACACACACACACACACATACACCAGTGTGCACTTTGTACTGTAGTAATTCTTTTAAAAACATCAAATTGTGTCACTCCTCTGTCACAGTCTCCACTGGCTTTATTTCACGCAGAGTGAAAGCCACAGGGCTTACAAGGCCTTCCTGTCTGGACCTCTTCTCCCACCCCTGCGTTGCTGCCCTCTGACCTCATTTACTGTCTTTTTTCCTGGCTTACTTTTTTTGCTTCAGCCACAATGGGGTTCTTGCAGCCTTCTATAAACTGGGGACTATCCTACCTTTGGGCTTTTGCATTAGCTGTTTTCTCCATTTGGAATGTTGTGTGTTTAACTGTCCACATGGTGAATATCTTACTCCTACTTACATGATTAATGTTACCATGTCTATTAGTCCTACGCTACTCATCCTATTTAACGCTCTTGTACTCTGTTCTTACCCCATACTTATGATCTTATCCTGCACGTTTGTGATAATTTACTGCTTACTATGCATATGTACAATCAGCATACTTGCCCTGGAAAGCAAACTTCACTTTTATTTATATTCATTCTCATTTATTTTGTAGCACGAGGGATTGAACTCAGAGCCTTCTTACTGAGCTACATCTCTAGCCCTTTTTTATTTCTCTTATTTAGAGACAGGAAATTGCTAAATTGCCCAGGCTAGGCTCAAATTTGGAATCTGCATGCCTCAGCCTCCCAGAGTGCTGGGATTATAGGCATGTACCATCTTGCCTGGCCGAATACTTTCTTTCTTTCTTTTTTTTTTTATTTTAAAGACAAAAGAATGGAGACATATGAACCAGAACAAGCCACAAACAATATGGAAAATACAAAACTATACAGAACATAGCAGGGAATTAGCACTGGACGCTGCACCACACAATGTCATCTTCACACCAGTTAACACACAAACACCAAAGGAAATACCAAATTATAGAGAAGATAGTAGGGAATCAGCACTGGATGCTGCATAACATAAAGTTATCTTCACTTCTGTTAATACAAAAACGATTGGGGGGGGGCTGGGGATATAGCTCAGTGGAATAAGCGCTTGCCTAGCAAGCACAGGGTCCTGAGATCAATCCCCAGTACCGCAAAAAAAAAAAAAAAAAAAAAGATTGAGGAAATACAAATTATAGAGAACATAGAAAGGAATTAGCTCTGGATGCTGTCCTACATAATGTTACCTTCACATGTTACTCAGTTACACAAATGATGGCCCATTTGATCATTCAATTTTCTCCTCCCTCATCTCCGCTGCCCTACCAACTCAATCAGTCATCTTCTCTGTGATAATAACTGTATTCCTGGGTTTATCTATACCCCTGAACTCTTGCCTTGGGAAGAGATATAGCTATCTCAGACTATACTACAGCATACATGGGTGTATACAAACTGCCATGGTCAGAGGTGGAAAAGCACCTATGCTCACAGCGGACCGCCCGGCCCTGCCCTGTCTCTGTGCTATGGGTGGGGGCGGGTCCAGTCCGTGGGGTGCCCTCAGCAGGGCCCACAGCGGAGCAGCTGCGGGACACATGGTGACCCGTTCGGCTCTGTCCCGTTTTCTTGATGCCAAAGGCCCTTTCTTCTCCTCCTCCCTCCTCCTGATCTCCAGTATTACCGTTCCCCACCCCTTGAAGCTGGGCATTGGATGAACTTACAATGCTTGGTATAAGGGCCTGAAATCTCCCCGGCCCATTCTCACTGTGTTAGTTCAGGGTATGAACTGAGTTTAGAGATTAGTTCTAGAATATAGCTGGAGGATTTTCTCGGGTCTGCTGTGTAGAGTATGTTGTTGTTTTTCAGACTCCTGGTCTGCTGCTTTTCATCTAATTTATTGCTATGGGTTCATGCAAGGTTCATATGTGCAGGCTGTAAGGAGACCCTCTTGGTGCTCACATTAATAGTTTGGGGTGAGTCCTGAAGACCATGAATTCGTCCCATTGTTGCCAGGAACAGGCGGTGCTTGCTCAAGCCGCCGAGACTCAAGGTGCTCCCAGAGAGAGTTCAGGGTGGGAACTGAGTTCCAGCAACCCAGCTCGTGCTTCCTGCCTGATGTTGGAGTGAGAAGGGTGTGGAGCCACGCGATCCACCTCCATCTGCATCTCCCTCCTGTTGCGGTGCTGGAGCCCCCGTCCGCTGGGAGCCGCCGCTGCTCTCTGCCAGTAGCTGCTCACCCAGCAGAGAGGCAGCGGGCCACCACCTCGAGGCAGGTGCAGAGCTGGGCGTGGTGGGCTGTGTACTAGCTGCATGGATTCTCTCCAGGCACTGATTTGGAAGGTTGCCACAGGGTGGGGACTCTGCCCCAGTGGCTGTCACAACCTTTCATTCTCACACTGGGTTCGACAACTGCTCCCAACCCGCCATTGCCTCCTTTCCTGGCTGCGCCCTCCTCTCTCCAGCCCTGGACCAGCTCTCTGAAATCCACTCTCCCCTGGCCGAGTAGGGAGGCTTCCGTGAGCATGGGCCTCCGAATCTGAAGCTGCGAATGCCGGAACGAGGGCACAGGCCATGGGTGTGCTTGGAGCAGTGACTTCCTCCTTTTCCTCTCCCCTCAACTGCACCAGGGGGATCTCCGATCCTTTCCACCAGCAGAGGTTTTGCTTAGTCTTTCTGAGGGCTTCAATTCCCATTTCAGATCCTTCCTGAGTTCAGGATACCCACCTCTTTCCCTTCTATCCTTCATATGTTGCTATATTCCTATATTCCTTTGTCTGAGTGGCATTCCTCCAGGAGGTTCTCTCTCTGCTGCCTACCTGATTGCCATCTTGAAGTCCTCTCATAAAATTTATTTAGTTATTTGTTACTTTCTAGAGAATTGACCATTACATTTCTAAAGTTCTGAAATGGCCAACAGACCATAGAAAGATACCACTTTAGGCTTCTGCTTGAAACCAACAGCTATAGAAAACTGTTCACCTTGATTCAGGGACACCTGAATACCTTCTTAATAAGAACATAAGTTCTGTTCTTTCTGATCATGTAAGCCTTGCATCTTTTACTCTGTGTCCTTTTTGTCTGGCTTTGAATACTCTTTATTTTTCCTTCTCTTTTTATTTGCCATATTTTTATTATCCCCTTATTGGAGTAACTATGTCCTATTTATGTAAATTAAGTAATTTTTAAAATTTAACAGTTTGAATTTGGTTTAGAGTAGGAAGACAGATTAAGAAAGAAAATGAAGCTGGAGATTTAGCTCAGGGGCACTGCACCTGCCTGGCAAGCGTAAGGTCATGAGTTCAATTCCTGGTACCAAAAAAAGAAAAAAAGAAAGAAAATGAAAACCCAATATGGCAGTGCATGCCTGTAATGCCAGCGCTCTGGGAGACTGAGGCAAGAGAATCTCATGCTTGATCCTAGCCTGGACAACCTAGTGAGATCCCGTCTCAAAAAAAAAGTAAAAACCACATGTAAACCTACTTCCTGACCATTCTTCCTATGTTATGTATAAACATTCAAGGTTTTAGACATAATTTAAGAAGATGTGCTGGGTATGGTACCATGCCCCTGTGATCTCAGCCTTGGAGAGGCTGAGGCAGGAAGGTAATAAGCTTGAGGTTACCTGGGCTACATAGCAAGTCCAAGGCTGGCCTAGACTACATAGTGAGGCCCTGTCTCAAAACCAAACAAAAAACCCAGTATTTACATTATATAGCAATTTTAGTCCACAGGAAAATTGAACAGAAAGTACAGAAAATCCTCACATACCCCTGCCTACCCCCAGCCTCTTTCACAATCAGACATCCCACAACAGACGTGTATTTGTTAACTGACAGTGAACCAATCATCCACAGTCTGTAGTTGACATTGGGAATCACTCTTGGTATTGTATATTCTGTGGGTTTTAGCAAATGTTATGACATGTATACACTATTGTATCTGATGAAATAGTAACATATAAAATAATTTCACTGCCCTAAAAATTCTGTGTACTGCCTCTTTACCTTTCTCTTCCCTTTAACATAACACTATTGATATTTTTGTCACACTTTTGCCTTTTCCAGAATGTCCTATAGTTGGAATCATACAGCATGTACTCTTTCTAGGCGGACTTCTTTCACTTAGTAATAATCATTTACAGTGTCATTCTTGTGTATTTTCATGTCTTGATAGCTAATCTCCCCACCCTCCAACTCTAGCACTAGGGATGAATCCCTGGGCTTAGGGCTCTACCACCCAGGCAAGTGCTCTATCACTGAGCTACAGCCCAGTCTGGTAACTCATTTCATTTAACACTGAGTAGTGTTTCAATGTCTAAGTCCACCATCATTTATCTGCTGACCTATTGAAAAGTGTCTTGGTTGCTTTCCAGTATTGGCAATTACGAATAAAGTTAGTGCTAACATCCACATATAGATTTTTGTGTGAACATGTTTCCAGCTCCTTTGGGTGAATACCAGGGAATGCTGGCCAATGTTGTAGAAAAGTATTTACTTCTGTAGGAAGTTACTAAAATGGCTTCCACCCTATCTTGGTTTAAATTGCGTTTCTTTGATGATTAGTGAGATTGTCCCATTTGATTAATCGCTTGTAGTTCTCTGGGGTCTTGTTCTGTTCTCATTTTATATTCCAGCCTAGTATCTTACCAATGTATTTGAGCTTTTTAGATAGTAAAAATGAGGTAAGTTCTTGCTAAAAAAACTTTTTAAAATTGTGTTTACAGGATTTTAAAAAATCATCTTTTTCTTTTTTAATATATAAAAGTTACCAAGGTTTATGTAAATATGTCATTCATTTCACTTACGATTTGTGCTCTTCTGAGCTTATTAAAAATCTTTCCATTGATGAAGTTTCTAACTAGGTCTGCAAATGTATTTTCATTTCCATCAGCTGGAGGAAATTCTAGGATAAGTTTTTTGATAACTTTATTCAGTTGGTAAGAGATATGAGGACCCCTTCATACTTAAATAACACACCAGTGCTCACTTTGGCAGCACATATACTAAAGTTAAATAACACAGCAGCATGTTGCAAGAGTCTTTTGCATCAGATATGAAAGTTTCAAACCAGCAGAACAGCCTTTTTGTTGTTCTTAGTTTTGTTTTTTTTGAGACAGGGTCTCACTATGCTGGGATTACAGGTGTGTGCCACCACACCTGGTTCCTTCACTTTTATACATTGCTTTCAATGAGGTAAGGTTGGCGTTGTCATGAACTGCATTGTCAGAATTAAACTTTTTTCTTTGTTTTTTTTTTTTTTTTGGTACTGGGAATCAAACTCAGGACCTTGCACTTGCCAGGCAGGTGCTATGCCACTGAGATACATCCCCAGCCCTAGAACTGAACTTTTACACTCACATCAGGTGAAAACTTGCCAGCTTGGACTACCTCAGGCCTGGAAGGTTGGCAGGGGTATGTGCAAGTGGGTAGTCTTGTCAGCGTGCCATTTCAGGGAAGAAAGAGTATGGTTATCTTTTGTTGTTATCCTGTTTTTCACTAATGAATGAACCGTCTGTACTCCTCACAGAATGTGAGAAGTACATCTCTATTTTAGGGTAAAAGCCTTTTATATTAAACCATCTTTTTGAGCTTAATAGTAATGCTGGGCATGGTGGTGCACACCTGTAATCCCAGCACTCAGGAGGCTGAGACAGGATGATTGCCGTAAGTTTAAGGTCCACCTGGGCTACATAAACAAGTTCAAGGCCAGCATGTACAACATAGTGAGCCCCTACCTCAAACCAAACAAACAAAGCAAAAACAAAAACATAAGGCACTAGGTAGGCTTTACCTGTGAGGCTTGTGTGGCATCACTTCTCATGGGATGATAGCCAGACATTTGTGTCCAGGGCTTTCCCAAACTCTGTGATGACCCTTTTTGTAGGTTTTTTTTTTTTTTTTTTTTTTTGGAAGCACTGTGATGTGGTGAGGGCAGCATTTTTGTGTTTGTAGTAAGTCAGTACATTAGTCTGGTTTGGACTCAGAGTGGTATGCATGAGAAGGGGAGGGTGGTGATATGTT
>PVLD010012415.1:0-60553 GCA_004027595.1 Dinomys branickii | reverse complement strand
CCCTCCCCTCCCCTCACCCTTCTCCTCTCCCTCTCTCTCTCCCCCTTCAGACTGTTAAAGCCTTCCACAGTCACACACACCTGGGGATGTAGCTCAGTGGTAGAGCTCCCCTTGGTTTCTGCAGAAAGACTGACTGTTCTCTCTCCCTTACATTTTCATAGGAATTTTAGGGCCAATTTGTTACTTTCTTTAAAAAAAAACAGCTAATTTTTTTTTCTTTTCTGGTCCTAGGATTGAACCCGGGCCTAATGGGAGTTAGGCCAGTGCTCTACCATCAAGTTACGTCCCCAGCTTCAGCCAGTGGAAATTTTTATAGACACTGCTTTGAAAATGTAGATCTGAAGTGCCTGCCTGGCAAGCACAAGGTCCTGAGTTTGATCCCTGGTACCACAAAAAAGAAAAAGAAAAAAAGAAAATGTAGATCTGTTTGTGGAGTGTTACCGTCTTATTCCCCAGAATGCCATTTGTTCATTCCCATTCATGTTCTAGTAGATTTCTTGCGGATCCCTTAGGGTTTTCTATATTTAAGATGATGTCAGCTGGGCATGGTGGATTACATGCCTGTAATCCTAGCATTTGGGAGGCTGAAGCAGGAGGATTGCTGTGAGTTCAAGGTCTGCCTGAACTACACAGTGAGACCCTGTTTCCCCCCCAAAATATCAAGCCATCTACAAATGGAGATAATTTTACTACTTTTCAATCTGGACCCTATAGTCTCTGGTCATTACCTTGTCTTTTAGTTCTTTTCACATATAGCCTTTAAACTTCCAAGTGTTCTACTTTCAATTTACTGAGATCTGTGTTCCAAGGCAAGGTTAGTGTTGGTCTTTTTCCTGTGTTTTTTTTTTTTTCTGGTACAAAATTCTCTGAAGAAACTATAATGAGATAATAAATATGAAAATTATGTTTTTCCCTTGTATCATGTATCAGGTCCTGAGGCAACGGGGTCATTATAATGATTAACCTAAGAGGGCACCAATCATGTAGAAAATAATATGAATAACATCCCCTGGAGGTGTGCAGAAAGGTTGTCCTGCTACCAGTGCTTATCCTGAATCCTCACAATAGCATCACAAGAATGTTACTAATTCTACTTTAGGGCTGAGAAAATTGGGGTTCATAGTAGTGAAGTGGTTTATTTAAGACCATATAATTGGTAAGTCTTACAGTCTATATTTGAACCCAGTCTATATTTCAAATTCCTTTATATTTAAACTTTTTTGAAAATATTACCTAAAAATTGAAACAATCCACCTTGAAAAAGTAATACATGCACATGTAAAGACTTCACCAGGGGCAGAGGTGGGGGTGTAGCACGGTGGTAGAGTCTTTATCTAACATGCACAAGGTCCTAGGCTGACTTCCCAGTGCTGCCAATAGAAAGCAGAATAAAAAAGATAAATAAATAAAACAGCACGAGAGGCTATAGAGTGAGGAGGAGTCCTCCCTACTGTCATGTCGCTTGACCAGAGACAGTCACTATTATTAGTTTCTGGTGTTTCCTTCCAGTAAGTTTACTCATATCTCAATATATAGATCTACAGTCATAAGTCCTTATTTAAAACCCAAACAGAGCAGGCACGATAGCCCATGCCTGTTATCCAAGCATTCGGGAGGCTGAGGCAGGAGGATTGCTGTGAGTTTGAGGCCGGCCTGAACTATACACAGTGGGTCCATGGCCAGCCCGAGCTACATAATGATGGTCTGTCTCAAAAATCTAGTAATAACAATAATAATCATAGTAATAATAATAATATAATAAAAATACATACACTCTCAGTGATTGTTATACATCTTACTTTTTAAAAAAAACCAAAGAATGAATTGTGGAGGTTGCTCCACGGCAACACATCTAGATCTACTGCATTCCTTCCTTTCTTTCTTTTCTTTCCTCCTCCCTCTCTTCCCTTCTTCCCTCCCCCTCCTCTTCTTCCTGTCTTCTTCCTTCTCCTCCTCCTTCTTCTCTCTCTCTCCTTCCTTCCTGCCTCAGCCTCCCTCATAGCTCGGATTACAGATGGGTCCCACTGTGCCAGGCATTATCACCTCATTCTTTTTAACAGCTACATATTGTTCTATTTTACTGAAAAGGTGTTGTACTGAGGCATACTTAGGCTGTTGCATCTTTTGCTGTTATCAGCAATTCTTGGGCGAAAATCCTCATGTGAATTTATTTGTACATGCCAAGCTGTCTTAGGAAACACTTTGAAAAGGAAGTATTCAAGGGCAAGGATCTTTATGATCAGAATGATTGACGCTGTCTTCCTGCAGCCGTGCCTTCTGCTGTCTCCAGGGCCAGTCCTGACATCACTGCTGTCTGGTGGACAGGAAAGCATCCACCTTTAGGTCTAGCAGCTGGAAAACAGCATCCTTTGGGATCTGGCTTGGAGGAGGCAGCATTTTTCAAACGGGTTGGTCATTGTTCGTCTCTGTGTGGCTAAGACTGTGGCATGTTTGAAGAGGGGTTTTGGGGCATGGATGCTGTTGTGGAGCATTGGCTGCGGGCGTAACCAGAGGTCAGCCTCTGGGGAGGATGACCTTGGCTGTCAGGATGCTTGGTTATTTAGCTAGAGCGGGTGCTGACCTGTTCTGACCACGAGAGGGCAGTGGTGAGCTACCTAGCGTTTCTGCCTGGCTCTGGGAAGGAAGCCCTCCCCTGTGTACAAGGAGCTCCTGTCGGGAGCCGCTTTCCAGAGACCTGGGTGGCCAGGTAAATTCTCCTATTCCTCAAGAGGGAAGATGTATTAGAGGAAATATAGTTTAATATGATTTGAGGATCCTATAGGAGAAGGTGAAATCAAGGTGGACCGCCTCCAAGGAAAATAGCTTTTATTATATTTTTTCGTTAATATAGTACCATGCACATTATGAACATTTCTAACAATACACATGGCCAGAGATGACCCTTGTTCTCATTTTTTGTCTTTTTGAGACAGGGTCTCTCTGTGTGGTTCAGGCCGGCCTTGACTTCACGTTGTAGCCCAGGCTGGTCTTGAACTCGCAGTGATCCTCCTGCCTCAGCTCCTGAGTGCTGGGATTACAGGCGTGCGCCACCACCCCCAGCTTGTTCCCATTTTTGGCAACATTTCTGTAGCCTGCTTTTTTTTTTTTTTTAACTCAGAAAATGTAGATATCTATCCTTGTCAATACCTTTAATGTTTGAGGCCTCAGGACTTGTACTTACATAAATGCTTCATAAATTTTTCTACCCAAGTAACCCCAAAGGCAGGGAAGATGAATGCTGTGCCAGGCAGGTGGTGTGAGGCTGTGTGCGGGGCTGGCGTGTGAGACAGTAGGGGAAACTTCTTTGAAACATCAGGTTTCTTACCTTAAAATTTTAAGGCAAGGCTGAGCATGGTGGTGCATACTTGTAATCCCAGCACTCGGGAGGCTGAGGCAGGAGGATCCTTGTGAGTTCGAGACGGACCTAGGCTACAAAGTGAGCTCAAGGCCAGCCTGAACTGCACAGCGAGACCTTGTCTCAAAAAGACAAAAAAATTAAGGCAAATTTTGCATGAGACTCCATAACATTTTGCATTCTACTCCATGCTTGTTTTTAAAAATATTGCACCTTCCTCCGCCCATCTCCCTAACATTCTATTGTGTTTATGTACATGATCTAACAAGCAAGACATGGCACGAGACATTTAGATCATTTCCAATTTTTCTCTAACCTCAACGTTATTGAAACAAGCATCCTCACAGCTAGTATTTTCTCTTGTTTGATTATATTATTAGAAAAGAGTCCCAGAATGGGTACTTTAAAAAGTAAAGAGGTTCCCTTGCTCCTCTCTGCTTTGGGAAATTGGTTCAGGGGAGATGGGAAGGTGCTGGTGGAGAGAAGGGCTGTCCCCTTAGGCTTCTTTCCCCAGGCCTGGCTGGGCCAGGGGCTCTGCGCTTGGACACGGCCCTTCTGCATTTACACACACTGGTTACCTGTCTTCACTGAGCCTGGTGCTCTGCTAGGCTCTCCTTTCTGCCGGATCTCCTTGGTCTTCCCAGCAACCTGGTAAAGTAGGCATTATTACTCTTACTTTACAGAGGAGGAAATTAGTCCTGGGAACCCAAGTGTCTTGGCCAAGGTTATGCCGCTAATAATCAATGTTTGGGTGTTTCAGTTCAGGGAGCCAGGGGTGTTTGTTGTCAGCTTAGCAAACAGGACCCCTTAGCTGCGGCTTTTTCCTAGGATAGTTATCTAAAAACCTTTTAGTTACAAATAAAAACAAAAATCAAAACAATGCTGGACCTATTTTAAGTTTTAAAAAAAGGAGGGGTAATGATGGGGGAGGGAACTTCACGAGCACTAAGAAGTCTCCTGGAGCCCAAGAGGAGAAGTAATTGGTCTCAGGAGGGATGAGGAAGCGGCGCTCTTTCTGTTTTGCTCTCTCTGAGAAGGCGTGGCCGCCAGCCTGGGCTTCTCCCAGGACTCCTGCATCATTCTTCAGCAGGCTGGCATCTCGGCTGTGCCTTGAATGTGACCCCCTTCCTCCAGCTCTCCATTTTGCATCCCCTCAGGTTATCCTGAAGGATGCACTGAACTAGGATCTCTCATTCTAACTCAAATCCCCAAGAGAGAGAATCTAATTTGATTACCCAGTGCTAGGTGTCCCCTCCTGGTACCAACCAGCTGTGGCCTTGGGAATGGGGCTGGGTGTTAGTCTAGCTTGTGGCTAGGAGCCAGTTCTTAGAGAAAGGGGATTATTAGCTGAGCGTGGTGGCACATGCCTGTAATCCCAGCACACAGGAGGCTGAGGCAGGAGGATTCTTGTGAGTTCAAGAGCAGCCTAGGCTACAAAGTGAGCTCAAGGCTGGCCTGAACTGCATAGTGAGACCCTGTCTTAAAAAGACAAAAAAAAAAAAAGAAAAAGATTATTGTGGGCTGGCAGATTCCTCTAAAGGTGTAGGTAGAGATTTATTATGGCTTCCTGTCTACAAAACACAAATATTAATCGGGACTCTTTTGGATGTAAGCGACCGAGGCCCAACTGAAGTTGACTTCAATGCAGAAAGGAATTTATTATCTCAAACAGAAAAATCAGTGGTTTAGTTTTGGGCTCAGCTGGATCCACTTGCTCAAAAACACTGCCAGGAATGAATCTCTCTTTTCCCATTGCTTAATTAGACCTTTTTCGGTGTGTGCTTTATTCCTAAGGAGACTTTCCCTCCGTAGTGGTGGCAGTATGGCCACTAGCAGCTGTAGCTTCTGTTCTCATGACAGAACTTCCTCAGAGGGAAGCAAATTCCCCCTCCTATCAGTTTCAGTTCTGATTATCATTGAACTGTAGTACTCCTGGAGGAATGCCTGCGGTCAGGGAAAAGCTGTCCCTCATTGGCTAGCCCCAGGTCACATGATCATTCCAAAGCTGAAGTGAGTTAGCCACACTGAGTAGGGGAGGGAGAGTTCCTTAAATGAAAAATGAGATGCTGTTAACAGAGATTCTCGCCATGCATGTACAGTAGCTAGCGCAGGCCTGCAGTCCCAACTACTTGGGAGGCTAGGGCAGGAAGGTCCTAAATTCAAGGACAGCCTGGGCAATTAAATGAGACTGTCTTAAAATAAAAAGGCCTGGGGTATTGAGGGCTGCTTGTCTTATGTGAGACCCTGGGTTCAGTCTCTAGAGCCACAAAAACAAACAAAATATCCCCTCAAACCCTAGGGATTCCAGAGCCTATTATTTAGAAACAGTGGCTTGAGATTTGTACTAGTATCCTCCAAGGGTATGTTAAAAGAGGCTGGTAGAGGGTGAGCAGAAGCCTTTCATTGTGTTTTTCAATAGACATTTATCCAGGTTCTACATGTGTCCAATTCTGTGCTCTGGGGATGTAAGAGTCAATTATACTGACCAGACCTTTGCTTTCATGGTGCTTAAATTGCAAGTCCTGAACCACAAATATATTTGAGTCCCTACTATGTACAGAACACTGTTGCAACCCCATTTCCTCCCCCATCCCATGTAAAGAGATAAAATGTGGCCTTTTGCTCAAGAAGTTTACAATCTACCAAGGCAGATAAAATAATGATAAGAAGAGCACACGGCAAATGCCTGGAGAATCACTCAAACAGGCAAGAGTTCTGGAAGAACAGGCAGGGTAGGGAGGGATGCTACCATCACTGCCGGTAACAACGGCAGCTGACGTTCAGCGGCTGCTTACTGGAGGCCAAGCACTGCGCTCAGCGCTTTCTGAACAATATCTTGCTTAATCCTAAAAATGTCCCCAGGAGAGAAGTAGTCCATGTTATACAGGCTCAAAGAGGTGAACAGACTTACTCAAGGGCCGAGGAAAGCCAAGCGTGGTGGTGCACACCTGGAATCGCAGCGCTTGGGAGGCTGAGGCAGGAGGATCGTTGCAAGTTGGAGGCCAGCCTGGGTTACAGAGCAAGACCCTGTCTCAAAAGGACAAAAAAGAAAAAAGAGCCAGGAAATCACAGAGTCTGCCTGGTTTTGGGGCCCAAACCATTTTGCTGCTGCACAGCTCTGGGCCTGGAGAGGACAGGAGGCGACGGGCTGGGAGACGTGTGCCTGTGGCATAACCAAGGGCAGGCTTTGTTCTCTCTGTGCATCTTCCGACACACGGCCGGAAGAGGCCTTCTCCAGCTTTGGGTCTGTCCGGTGCCTCAACCTGACTCCTCGGTATCCATTGTGAACTGGCAACCCCTGCGGGCCAAATATGATGCAAAACATATGCTTGTACCGTGTCATTTAGAAGAATGAATTAGTGCCCAAAATTCAAAAATTGGGAAATTCCACAGAAAAATCAGAATATCTGACAACTCCGGGCCTACATTCCCATGGCAACCATCTGCCCGAGCAGAGTAGCAGCTGCTGCCTGCAGCCCAGACGCTTTCCATTGCCATGGCGGTCCGGTCGTCGCTGTCACTCCCGGATGTCCCTCATCCCACTGTTTCACTCTCTTTCTTTACTGTTGTGACCCCTGGGGGCATCTGAGCTACAGTCACTGTGTCCCAGTTTCAGAGTCCCTGGAGACAGAATCTGGCCCAGCTCGGGTCAGATGTGGCTCCCTGGTTCGAAGCACTGTGGCCAAAGTCGGGCAGGCTTCGGTGAGGTCAACCTGGGGCGCGGGGCACCTCTTCAGCGAGGCCTGTGGGTAGCAGGGGTTCTTGGAAAAAGGCGGCGGTGGGGCAGATGTCAGAGAGGAGCGTGGTACGAGGAGGGAGGGGATGAAGGCCTAGAGCCCACTTACTACAAAGCCGTGTAATAGTCCAGGCTGCGGGCCACGCCGAGGGCCTCTGCTGATTCAGAGAAGTGGGCGCAGAGGGCAGAGGGGAGCTTAGTTAACAGATGTTAGGAACAGGGCGTTCTGTGGGCTGGGCTGGGAGGGGGGTGAACCGCTCTGGCTGAGGAAACAGGATAAGAGGTGGTTCCGTCAAGACTCGGAACCCAAGAGGAGCGGGGAAAGAGTTCGCTTTCTTGCCATGTTGAGCTGCCTGAGCTGTGTCCAGGGTCACGCAGGTACAGCTGCTTGGGAGCAGGTGCCTTAGGGGAGTGGGAGGAGATGTGAGCTTGAGCTAAGGATTAAGTTACTGGCAAAGAGGGAAGTTTTGAAGACACAGCTGCAGCTAATGTTGGAGGGCCTGAGGCGTGGGAAAGGAGGGGGCTAAGAGCGGAACCCTGAGGGGCAGGGTTTAAGGAGCAAGGGTTTGCCGCAAGTGCTGGTTGCAGAAGGAGGAGAGCCAGGGGTGCAGGACCCCAGAAAGGACAGTTTAAAGAGTGGTCAGCAGCACCAAGTGTTTAAGGAAAGCAAGAAGAAGAGGCCTGGTGACAGCCTTTTAGATTTGGCAATTAAGTCAGCCGGGCGTGGTGGTACATGTCTGTAATCCCAGCACTCCGGAGGCCGAGGCAGGAGGATTGCTGTGAATTTGAGGCCAGCCTGGCCTACATGGAGAGATCAAGATCACTCTGAAGTACATAGCAAGACCTTGTCTGAAAAAAGAAAACAACGAAAGACAGTGTGTGAAGCTCAGTGGACTGGGTTCCATCCCTAGTACAAAAAGAAAGGGCAAAGAGATTATGGACAATGGTGGTAAACAACTGTCTGCCTGTAATCCCAGTACTTGGGAGGTAGGCAGGAGGGTTGCAAGTGTGAGACAGCTTAGTGAGACTGTGTTTCAATGAAATTTATGCAAGCCTAGCATATGTATGGCTCAGTGGTAGATCACCCCTGGGTGCAGTCTGGGGCACTGGGGGGTCACTAAGGAGTGCAATGAGAGGGTGTCGGTGGAATGTTTGGGCAGAAACCAAAGGACAAGGGCTTGGAAATGAGTGGACAGCGAGGGTGCGGGGTGGCGTCCGCTCTCTGAGCACTGGATATGGGAAGGAGAGTTTGTCCAAAGGCAGAGAGGTTTTGTCGCACAAGATACTGAGCTGAAGTCCTAGGGATCTGGGTGTAGGACATGTCTCATTCTGGGGCCTGAGAGGCTGTCAGGTGCCAGGTGCTGGCTTGCTTGTGAAGCTCAGGGTGGGAGCTCAGCAGAGGTCCTTGCTGAGGGAATTGCCCCTGAGAGGAGGCCCGGGCCGTCTGGCTGGGTTTTCCCCATGCTGCATCTCGTTTCCTTGATTCACTGATTGTCTTGGGCCGGTTTTGCTGAATGACTCAGGAGCTTGAGCAAGCTTTGCTGCTCAGTTTCACAGCTCTGGGGGAGGGGAACCCCGAGTCTCTTCTGATAACTGGGAAGCAGTTGTTAGATGTTGAAGGAAGCAGGACCCAGCTTCAGAACGCAAGGCTCCCCAGGCTTTATTCTTAATTAAAAATATCCATGTCTAACAGTTTTTGAGAGCTTTTACCTTTGCCAGGCAATGTGCTGCCAGCCGAGAAGCTTCATCTGTGAGGTGACTTTCTTAGTATCCTCCTCTGCCAGGAGGAAGTTGAGAGGTGAAACCATGGCCTGTGGCCTCCAGCCCGGAACTGAACTGGACGAGCTGAAAATTAGCTGCCAGATCCATGACTCCTTCCCCACTATCGACACTGGGCTTCAGAGAATGTTTCCAAGTGGTCCAGCAAGGCCTGCGGGGTTGAGGAGGGGCTTCCAAATGAGGGTCCCCAGAAAGTGGCTGGAAAATAAAAGTCCTTCAGAGAAGCTTCTTTCCCGCTAGGATTTCTGCTGTGAATAAAGAGGTGAGCGCCTCTGGGCTTATGTGGAAGCCTCTGTTACTCAAGACTCCCCTTTATGGTCCCCTCCCCCCAGCTTAGATACAGGGCCTGTTCATCAGCACCCCCAGAGCTGTGTCTGGAAGCTGGGCCTGGCAACAGCCAGAAATTTGTCCCCAGCCATGCCTCCCTCCTCCCTCCCTGCCTCTCCCTCTGGATTCCCCATCACACCTGCTATCTTTTTCCTGTGTCCCCGAGCCCAGGACACATGAGGCTCAGGGGACACGGTGTCACCTTCTTCCTAAACTGTCCCGGGAGCAGGGAGAGTTTTGTGTGCTGCCCACCCCTGGTAGTGCGTGCTTCCAAAGGTTCCTGTGGAATCCAAGCTCGGTAAACACCCAGAGGAGGAAGTGGGCCAAGCCATGAGGCTGTGATTGCATCATGGCTGACGCACACCCTGCCTTTCCCCCCACCTCAGTCTCCAGAGAGGCTCTGTGGAGCCAGGCCACTGGGCCAGGCCCAAACCCTCTCCCCTTCATTCAGCCTAGTGGAGAAGCCAAGGGTGAGGTGAAGGAATGCTGGGAGAGGACATGGATGGACCTGTACCTTGCTTGGCCTGGAAAGGACCTAACCCACATATGTGAAAACCGGAGAGAGGACGAAGGTGGGATGAGCCAAGGAAAGAATCCAAAAAGGCTGGAAATAATGTGGGTGGAATGTCAACCAGAGGCCAGGCTCTGTGTGTGTGTAACAATAGTAACAAGGACGACCTACAACCTCCGACACACTGAGCCCTTGATCAGGAGTTCTGCTTCTCTAATCATTTTATTGCTGCTGGTCGTATATGGTTTACAAGCACTGTCTTCTTGAATTCTAGTGATAGCTTTATGAGTTAGTATGATTATGATTATCCTTTTATAAGTCAGGAAGCTGAGACTCAGAGGGGTTAAAGTCCTAGTTATCCAAGGTCTGACAGTTGGGCGCTGGAAATCTGGCCTTGGATCCAGGTCTGTCCTTTCTTTGCTGCATCCTATGGATTAATTAACATAATCTTCTCAAGAACAAGGTAGTTATTAGGATTTTGGTTCTCAGGTGGGGAAAATGAGGCTAAGGGAAGTGAATTGCCTTGCTGTGGTCAGAGTGTCTCACCACTTCTCACCCTTAATTTTGTTTTGGTTTTTGTTTTTTTGTCTTTTTGAGACAGGGTCTCGCTATGCAGTTCAGGCTGGCCTTGAGCTCACTTTGTAGCCTAGGCTGGTCTCGAAGTCTCAGTGATCCTCCTGCCTCAGCCTTAGTGCTGGGATTATAGGCGTGCACCACCACACCTGGCTATCAGAGTCCCTCTCATGAGGTGACAGAAAGAATCAGCACTTGCTTCTCCCGTCCTGGCTTGTGATCATCTGTCCACCCCAGCTATTCCATCAGCTCTGTGCCTGAGGAAGGGTTGTTTGAGTGGAAAAAAAAACAGTATGCCTGAGGAGTTGCTATTTGAGTCTAGGTCTGCTGGGCTCCAATGGCGCCCTCACAACCCCTGCCAGCTGCCTAGCGAGGTCTGGGTGCCTAAGCTGCAAGGCAAGGAGCGGGGTGGCAGGCAAGCTTTTTTACCCCCCCCCCCTTTTTCCTTTTCTGGAAGCCAGGGAGAAAGAGGAAAACTCAAACGGGCCCTGCACCAGTCTCAACCCCCAAGTGAAGGAATGTAAAAGGTGAGCGGTTACCATGGCAACGGCAGTGCCAGGTGTGTTGGTGAATACTTAGTTTTGTCGGCAGCACCGGCGTGGAGGGGAAGGCCTGCTCAAAGCCTGTCTGAGGGGTTGCGGGTTTTTTTTGTTTTTGTTTTTGTGGCTACAGGGGAGAAGCCTTTCATTTGCTCTCCTTAATGGGACATTACGGGAGACTTTTGCTTTTTGATGCCTCCATTTTCTTATAAGTGAAAGTGGAGGGAAAAAAATCATTTTCCTTCCCTCTCCACCCACGCCGAGAAAGGCCAGAAAACACAGCTTTCCCTTCGGAGCCTCCGCTGCCGCTGGTCATGAAACCCCATCATCACTGAAATCGGTCTGTTTTAAAGGTCTGTGGAAACTGCACCACATTGATTTTTTCCCGTATCATTTCTGTCTGCTCTTTCTGCAGCCTCTCTTCTTGAAGCAGGGGAACAAGTCTATATGGCAACTTGAGGTACTCAGCTCTGGTTTGGGAACCAAAAGAAATAAGAGTTTTAGAAGATACCAAGTTCTTGTCTCTCTCCTTTATTTTTTAACTTACTCTTGAATTTATGGTCTTACTTTTACCCTGCGTCTGTTGGAAAGGCTTCGGCTCACAGATCCTAAATTCGGTTCAGCTTCAGGCCTTAATCAGCATGGAGCAGAGACTCTTGTAATCACAGGGATGGAGGCAATCTTAGCAATCATCTGGCCCAGAAGGCCTCTGATTTTTAGGTATTATCAGTAGTTAAAAGTTTGAAAAATGAGGAAGGAGACTGAGATAAGAGTTGCTAGCTTTTAGTTTGTCCAAACAAGAACATTAAAGGAACACAGGTACCTTGTGCTATAAATGCTGCTTCACATTTTTAACACTGAAACAGGCAGAGTAGATACTTCCCAGTTAAAAGACTATAACTGTACTTTAAACCAAAGAAACTCAGCATATGAAAACTTACTCCCTAGAGCTGGGGTTGTAGCTCAGAGGTAGAGTGCTTGACTAAATGTGCAAGGCCCTGGATTTGATCCCCAGCACTGAAAACATGTCATCACTTTATCCATATTTTCTCCTTTCTCCATACATAAGCATCAGTCTGAGGGTGAAGAGCTGAGAACAACTGATCTGGTTACCTGGTTTTTGTCCCTTTGTTGAGACAGGGTCTCACTATGTAGTTCAGACTGGCTTTGAACTCAATATATTGCCCAGGCTGGCCTCAGAGTTGTGGGTGATCCTCCTGCCTCAGCCTCCTGAGTGCTGGGATTACAGATATGTGTCACCCCCAGCTGGTTATTCTTACTAGTATGTGTTGGAGAAAGTGTCCTGGCTCCTGCTTGGACACTTTCAGTAGCTGGGGAGCTCACTACTTTTCCTGTTCAGATGATTCAAGCCATTACTTACTAGGGGCAGCCTTTCTCTTGCTGCCCTTCAGGCAGGTTGGACGACTCTCCTATGTACTTCCTCATCTCTCCTGCAGTTACCCATTTGGCCTATTCATTTTAGGAGATCAGAATTGCCACATCATCTAGCTAACTTCCGGAGGGCAGAGTCTACAACTGTTACTGGGTTGTGTGTGGGAGAGGGGCGGTACTGGGGGTTGAATTCATGACCTTTGCACTGGACTACATCTCCAGGCTTTTTGTTCTGTTTCAGAGACCAGGTCTCTATGTCGCCCATGTGGGGTTCAAATGAGTGATTGTCCTGCCTCAGCCTGGCACTGTGCTACAATTACAGGCACGTACCACCCACCTGGGCATACATCTGCTTCCTGCTGAATCCTCAGGCCCCTGGCAAGGGCTCCTCAGTGACTGCTGAGAAACGTGGCCGTGATGGCGCACACCTGCAATCCCAGCACTTGGGAGGCTGAGGTAGGATGACCACCATGAGCTTGAGGCTAGCTTGGGCTACATCTCAAGTTTAAGGCTGACCTGTACTACACAGCAAGACTCCAAAGGAAACCATAATTGTGGGCCAAAGGAATGAACTTTTATTCACAGGACTAATGAGTGGTAAACAATGGCCATGAAAGTAATGAATATTTGTTTTGTGTGTACTATATGCTAAGCATTTTATGTGATTTTGATCAGAAACACACTTTTATGGCAAGGCATTAGGAATACAATGAAAATTATAACTGGTGAAGTATGTTTTAAGAGGCAGTTTCTCTGGGAATGTATCCTACAGAATTCCCTTAAAAGTGTTCCTGCCAGGCATGGCGGCACATGCCTGCAATCCCAGAACTTGGGTGGCTGATGCAGAGGACTGCCATAAGTTCGAGATCAGCCTGGGCTACATAGTAAGTCCAGGCCTGCCTGAATTAAGAACAAGACCCTGCCTCAAGAAACAAACAAACAAAAAACAACAACAGAAGTGCTCCAAGGTATATGTGTAAAAACACCTATTGCAACTGGGTGTGGTGGTGCATGCCTGTAATTGTAGCACTTGGAAGTCTGGGGCAGAAGGATCACAAGTTGGAGGGCAGCCTGGGCAATATAATGAGACCCCATCTCAACCCCTCATTATATGTATGCATATTGCTTGTAACAGCAGAAAGTTGGAAAGAACTGCAGCGTCTATCAATATGGAACCTTTAAATAAATTATAGTTCAGCCATCTTATGTAAGCAGATTCTAAAAAGAGCAAGATATGGAAATCTAAATGTACTGACACAGAAAACTGTTCAAGATATATTGGTTTGTTTGTTTGTTTTTGTTTTTGGTCTCTTTGAGACAGGGTTTCACTATGCAGTTCAGGCTTGCCTTGAACTCATTTTGTAGTCCAGGCTAGCTTCAAACTGGCAGTGATCCTCCTGCCTCAGCTTCCCCAGTGCTGGGATAGTAGTCACATGTTAACATGCCAGGCTATTAACAATTTAGATTAAATTGTCCTTCCAGATTTGTTTCTGTAGTTCAATCTTTTCTAAATATTCATGTATGTGTGTTTAATAGAAATATAATTGTGTCCTTAACAGTATGTCTTGGAGCTAGGAGTGGCTGCACATGCCTATCATCCCAGCACTCAGGAGGCTGAGGCAGGAGGATTGCTGGGAGGTCCAGGCCAACCTGCGCTTCAGAGTGAGTTCAGAACCAGCCTAAACTACATAGTGAGGCCCCGTTGTTCCCCCACCCCCATAGTGGTTCTTTCTTTCTTTCTTTTTTTTTTTTTTTTTCATAGTGGTTCTTTCTCAGGGTAGATTTCTAGGGGATTTTTACTTCATTAGGAATCCATCTGCAATTAAGAAGAAGTATAAGAAGCATGTTTATTATTCAAATTTACATACCATAAAATGTATGATTTTTCAGGTGGAAAAATATTTTTATTTTTTCTTCCTTTTCAGGAAGGAAGAATATTTTTTAAAAATGTAAATAGAGGAATATCTTTCTCACATTGAAGCTAACCTTGTTTCTGGTCTCTTTGCCTGCCCTTCTGTGCACTCCCCACAGTGGGTCCCTTCCCCTCCAGTCCCTGCTCCTGCTCTCAATCTCTCTGATGACCTGGGAAACTCCTCTTTACTTAGGTGTTTATTGTTTTGATTTGTTCTGCTCTGAGACAGGGTCTCACTGTGTAGTTTAGTCTGGCCTGGAACTCACAGTGATCCTTCTGCCTCAGCCTTTGCAGTGCTGAGATTACAGGCATGCGCTCCCATACCTGGCCACCTTCACCTAGGCCTTTAAAAGGATGGCTTGTTCTGGGTAACTTCTGAGGTTTTTTTAGGTAGGGAGGTAGTTCTGGTCTTTCCCTCCTAAAAGTTGTTTTTAGCAAGGAAAGCTTTGATGAGCTCATTCCCATTACATGAAGATGGTCCAGTTTACTTTCTCTCTTGTGATGTTTGCTTCTGTTTATTGATTTTTTTTCAGTGCTCCAGAGGAAGCCCAGAGCCTTACACATGCTAGGTAAGTGCTCCACCTCTGAGCTACACCCCTAACTGTTTTTATTCTTCATTTTGAGGCAGGGTCTCACTAAGTTACTGAGGCTAGCTTTAAATTTATAATCATCCTGCCTCAGCCTTCATAGTAGCTGGGATTAAAGGCATGCACTACCACATCTGGTGATGTTAGCATTTTAATAAAAAATGAACTGACATTTGGCTTTAAACCAAGCGGTTGTACAGTTTTCATGCATGTGAACTAGGGAAGCAGATGTGGGGTGTGTGTTCTGAGAGGCAGGGTAACTTCTTCATCAGCATCCTTCACAACATAGCAGTAGCTGGGTGTGGTGGTGCACATCTGTAATCCCAGCACTCGGAGGCTGAGACAGGAGGATTGCTGCAAGTTCAAGGCCAGCCTAGGCTACAAAGTGAGCTCAATGACAGCCTGAAATGTATAGTGAGACCCTGTTTCAAAAAGGCAAACAAAACAAAACCCACAACATATTAGTAGTCAAGTTAGGGTCACTGACTGGCCATGGGTACCAGAGTTAGCAAAATGGGATGCAGGGTGTGTACGTGTGCACGTGCACGCACGCGTGCTTGCATGTGTGTTGGGTTAGGGTCATAGGAGCTAGCAGAATTTTTTTTTTTTTTCTGAGACAGGGTCTCTCTGTGCAGTTCAAGCTGGCCTTGAGCTCACTTTGTAGCCCAGGCTGGTCTTGAACTCACAATGATCCTCTTGCCTCAGCCTCCTGAGGTCTGGGCTTATAGGCGTGCGCCACCACTCCTGGCTAAGGTAACAGAATTAAGGAAGCTTTGCAACTTGGAGTAAAAGTATCCTCTCAAGTTCAGCGTGACCTTGATTGCCCCACTTAACCTGGTGCTCTGAGGCCTCAGTGTGTAGGAACATTATCTGGTCAGAGAGCATATATTAAACATTTATACAGGCACAGATAATCTAAGTCACTGAGAGAAGTTTCTATAGTGAAGAGTTTACGCTGCTAAGCCAACATCCAGAATGTAGGTAGATTGCAACCACACTTTCCTTAGGAGAGGCCAATACTTAGTGGTTGAGGGTGTGGCCCTGGAAAAATACTCGCTGGGTTAGAACCTCCTGGAAAAATACTTGTAGAGTTCAAATCCTCCCAGCTCTATCATGTACCACCTGGGTGACCTTTGTCAAATGGTTTTGCTCTTATTCATTCCAATTTCTCCATAAAATGGGATAACAGAGTAGGGGTAGAGATAGTAATGTAAAACAGGAATGACACTGACCTCCTCATGGGACTGTGGAAATGACAGCAGTTAATAAATAAGGTGCTTAGAACATCAGTGCCCGGCACAAGTGCTTTATAAATGTTAGCTGTGTGCGCCACGACTTCACAATCCATTGCAGGGAAATGTGCAAGCACTTCCAACAGTTGTTAATAAGTCCTTTGATTCTTCCCCACCGCCAAACGGAGAAACGAGTCACATCTCAGGGAATGTCAACCCGGGAGAGCAGCGCTGCAAGTTCAAGTACCATCCGGGAGTTGGTCGTGTGCTCTCAGTGCGGTCTGCAGCAGGCCCTCGCCCTCTCTGGGCCTGAGTTGCCCCATCTGTCAGACAAAAGAGGCGGTTGAGCCATGCTTCTCATTTATTCCCCTCTCCTTTCTCGCCAGGTCCTGAAGACGTTTTTCTTCTCTGGTGGAAATTCAGCTACACCTGAGAGTGGTGCGGATGGGGATCTGGACCGCTGAGTGCCCTGGAAGGGCTCCCCAGGAGGCCGAGGCCTTGCAGTCCTCTGGGCCATCTCCCTGCGATCTGCACCCGGAGCGCAGCACCCCGCGGACCCCCCTGCGCACAGCGAGCCCAGACTTCTCCCGGAGTTGACAGCTGCCCTAGCTCCCTGCCAGGCTCCCCAAAACCGCGGGCGCAGGGGACGCCTGGGGTCACGGAGGCAGCTCAGAGCACCCGCGCTCGGCCCTGCGTG
Organism: Dinomys branickii; assembly: GCA_004027595.1. Taxonomy (NCBI): domain Eukaryota; kingdom Metazoa; phylum Chordata; class Mammalia; order Rodentia; family Dinomyidae; genus Dinomys; species Dinomys branickii. The sequence continues at coordinate 43,913 of PVLD010012415.1, read as the reverse complement.
GGACTCCTCGAGGCTGATCCTGATCGGAGAGGCCTGGCTTGGGGCGAGGAGGGGGCTCCTCCAGCTGGCCCTGGCCCTCCGCCCTCAGCCCTGCAGAAGAGGCTATAAAATTCCGGAAGGGAGATTAGAGGCAGGGGACGGGCGGGGCAGTGAATCAGTACATTCTTTCCTAGCTCACCCCGGTTATCACGGTCGGGCGGGGCGGGGCCTCTCCTGGCCTCCTTCTGACCGGTCAACCTGCAGGGTCCAGACCGGCTAGGCGGCTAAGCGGCGCTTGGCAGGAGCCTCCCTGCTCTCGGAACTTCGTAGAACGCGGATCTGGATCGTTTATTTTGCAGTTCACAGCTCCATTTGGTTCCGTGCAGGGAAATTTCAGTTGTTGTTTCCAACAGGGTCCTTTTCCATTAATAGCGCTTCATGGGCCTGTCTCTGTATTTGTTAGTAGATTGAATTTATTGAGCAGACTCCAATTATGAGGCAGGATCACTTCCTCTTCTAAGATCTTTAGTGTTAGTGGCAAGGTTTCTCAAGGCTCAGAGAGGGGAGGTAATTTCCCAAGGTCTCACAGAAAGGAGCCAGGAATAGCTTTAGTTCCGTTGGTTGCATACATTTCCCACCACACCCTGTCACTTCCTTTACTTTAGGTCACCAAAAAATCAAGACCTCTTTTTTTTTTTTTGTATTGGGGATTGAACCCAGTTCCTTGGGTGTGCTAGGCAAGGGTTTTAGGGCTGAACTGCATCCCCTAGCTGAGAAAACTTGTTAGGGGTTAGGGATACCACACTTATGGACCATGTCCCACTGTGCCAGCTACTTAATAAAACCATTTTATTCATAGTGAGGGGTATTTTTGTTTTTGAGACAGGGTCTTGCTATGTAGTTCAGGTTGGCCTTGAGCTTACTACGTAACTCAGGCTGGTCTTTTACTTGTGGTGGTCCTCCTGCCTCAGCCTCCTTAGTGGTGTGATTTCAAATGTGCACCACCTTTTCCCCTTTTCTGAGACAGGGTAGCCTTTAACTCTTGATTTCCTGAGTGCTGGGATTACCAGTGTAGGCCACCACATCTGGTACGTTTTGTCTTTAATCATTGGATTTTTCACAAGATTGCCATGAAATCAATGTGATTGCTATTTCCAATTACAGATAAGTAAACATTAGAGGTCAATAATTGAAGGCACAGGGCAGAGAATTCTGTACACTCATATTAGGAAGGCTATACTCTTTTCAAAACCACAGCTAAGGTCTCTGTAGTGCTTTTTATTGGTACATTTTAGATATACATATTGATAACATTCATCACGGAATTTGCACCTGTACACGATATAGCTTCTTTTTTTCCCGTTCCCCTCCCTTATTTTCTCTTCCCTTCCTTATTTACAAAGCTTTGTTTCCCTTTTTTCCTTTTTTTTCTTATCCTTTCTCCCTCCCCTTCTCTTACTCCCCTTCTCATTTGAACATTTTCCTTCCATTTCTCAGTATCTATTACACATTTTGATCCTTATTTACACTTTTGGTTTCTCACACCAGAGAAACGATGTGGTATTTACACATGTGTCTGATTTATTTCACTTAAGAGAATGATCTCAAGGTGCATCCATTTAGCTAGAAATGTCTCAAGCTTATCCTTCTTTAGGGTAGAGTGGTACTCCATTGTATTAAAAATCTTTATCCATTCGTCGTTGATGGGCCTTTGGGTTGTTTCCAAGATTTAGCTGTTACAAACTGTGCTGCTATAAACATGGGTATGCATATATTGCTGTGGTGTGATGCTTTTAATTCTTTCTGGAAGATGCCAGGAAGGAGAATAGCTGCTTAACAGTTTACAAGGCACTTTCAAGATCTTCATTTCAGAGCTATCAAACCCTGTCATAGCGAAACAAGGACAGAGGTTCATTGTGAAGACATCTGTCCAAGGTCACAAAGCTAGTAGCCCCAGAGCTTGTAGCTGGCTTGCTCTCTTTGTCTTTTCCTTTCTTCTCTTCCTTCCCTTCCCCTTCCCCTTCCCCTTCCCTTTCCCTTTCCCTTCCCTTTTGTTAGAGATAAGGCATAGCTATGTTACCAGGGAAGCCTTGAATTTCTGGGCTCAACTGATCTTCTTGCCTCAGTCTCTCCACTATTTGGAACTATATGCAAATACCACTGTACCAACCAAAGCCTGTACCTTTAAAATAAACACTACAAGGCCAGGCATGGTGGTGCACGCCTGTAATCTGAGCAGGAGAGGCTGAGGCAGGAGGCTCACCATGGAGTTCAAGACCTGCCTGGGCTACATAAACAAGTTGAAGGCCTGCCTACACTACATAGTGAGACCCTGTCTGAAAAACAAAACAAAACAAAATCTCATAAAGTGAATAATGTTAAATTTTCTATTTCAGGGGCTGGGGATATAGCTCAGTGGAATAAGCGCCTGCCTAGCAGGCGCAGGGTCCTGAGTTCGATCCCCAGTCCCGCAAAAAAAAAAAAATTCTATTTCATTTGTTTAATCTGTTTATTTTTGTGGTACTGGAGAAAGGATTGAATCTACGGCCTTTGCACTGAGACATATCCCTCATCCTATTTATTTTTTATTTTTATTTTTTTTTTGGTGGTACTGGGGATCAAACTCAGGACCCTGTGCTTGCTAGGCAGGCACTTATTCCACTGAGCTATATCCCCAGCCCCCATCCTATTTATTTTGAGATAGGGTCTTGCTATGTAGCTCAAGCTATGTAGGTCTTGCTATGGCCTTGGACTCACTGTAGCCTAGGCTGGCTTTGAACTTGTGCCAATCCTGCCTCAGCCTCCTGAGTGCTGGGATTATAGGTGTGTGCCACTACACTCAGCATCACTAGTCCTTTAAATAACTAAAAAATTTTTTTTCATTTTGAGACAGGGTCTTGCTAAGTCGTTAAATTGCCCAGACTGAGCATGGGCTTGCAATCCTCCTGCCTCAGCCTCCCAGAATGCAGGGGTTACAGGCGTGTGCCACCACATGTGGCTATCTTTTCTATTTTATAGATTAGTTCATCCTCAGAGAGATAAAGTAACTTCCCAGAGTTACATAGCAACTGTTTGGCAAATGAAACAACGTAGAGTCCCAGTGTCCCAATCTCAGGGTCTGTTTCTTTGCTACGTTACTATTACTTCTTTCTCTAACTCCTAATCATGGCAGGCCGGCACAGCTCCTGATCTCAAGGAGCCAACACTATAAAATCAGCTGAGGATACCACCAGCTTTGCCTTATAGGAATGCTGGGAGAATTAATAAGCTAATGGCACTTGCTATGCTTCAGCAAAGGCCCCGAATAAACTCAGGGCACTTAAGTGTGAAACGCACTGTTAAGGGTAGCTCATGCTTTATTTTTTTTTATTTATTTTTTTTTTTTGCGGTACTAGGGATCGAACTCAGGACCCTGCACTTGCTAGGCAGGCGCTTATTCCACTGAGCTATATCCCCAGCCCAGCTCATGCTTTAATAGGATGCCTGCAGCCAGGTTTCTGATCTCTTTGCAGTGGGGAGGAAGTATAACCATGCTGCCTTACAGCCCTCTTTGAGGACCATCTGGATGTTACAGGCTAGCAGTGATGGCGAACCTTCTAGAGCTTTCAGTGATAACAAACAGCTGACTGTGGCACGCATGCCATAGCTTCACCATCCCTGGGCTACAGCATCTCTGCTGGCCTTGGGGTAAGGGAAGGTGGTGGCGCCACCAGGGTCTCAGGCCTGTCATTCTCAGAGGCTAGTGTTTTTCCAGCATCTCCGAAGGATTTCCAGCCTACTTTCAGGGACACCAGTTATTGACAGGAGCCAGATTAACATCATGGTCAGCTGGGGCTCTGGAAGCAGAATCCTGACTCTGTCATTTCGTGTCTCTGAGCCTCCATTTCTTTTAAAAAGGGGGCAATAATACCTTCCTCACATGGTTATTTTGAAACATAAACTTGATACTGTACTTAACAACACCTTGTTCAGGGCTTGGCAATAAAGGAGATGCTCAACAAATGGCCATGATTGCAGCCGTTACTGTTATCCCTGTGTTGTTCTATTATTTACTGGTATTTTAGGGCCATGCCAAGAGCCAGATGGAAGACTCATTCATTTGTTCAACACTCTCCCTGATTACCCTAAGTAGGCCAGTCTACGGAGAATCCCGAGAGATTTCAGAGAATCCTGAAAATAGGCATATACAATGCCTATGTAATGCTGTACGTGCTATGGTAGGGAATTACATAGGTGTTTTGAGGCTTTAAAGAGACAATCAGTTAACAGGCCATACAGTAAAGTTTTGCAGAGGAGGTAGTTTTCCATTTCTAGGCTGCTTCCCGTAAGTGGAAAGAGCTACTTGCAGAAGGCAGATTAAAACGCACACAGCAGCTGAGCCTGTGTTCTTCACGCAAGAGGCTGACTCTGATCTGCCTGTTGCCTCTCAACTCCCACACAGCTCTGCCAGCTCTCCCGGCCAGCCTTGCCCTAGAAAACCCCCTTCTGGGGCACGTGCAGGTGGTAAACAGCCCAAGTTCTGTGCTATGGCTCAGAACCTGGTACTTCCTTAAGTCTCGGTGTGGCTGAGTCATAAGACCTTTCTTTCAGCAACTAAGCTCCGATGGAAGCCTCTAGTCCGAAGCGAGGCCTTGTGGGAAAGGGTTAATGGTCACTGACTGCTGCTTTTCCACACTAGGCCAGGATGAACACGTGGTAGTGAGGTGGGGAAGAGGCACCCCAGGGGCATCTTCATTTCTTTGTAGGTAAGTGCCTGTGCCGGGCAGGTGAGACTACCCAGGATGGAGCAGGAGGACAGCCTCTGCTGCCCCTAAATCTCAGGCAGGAGCCTCCCCACCTCCTCCCAAGCCAGGCTCCAGGGCCTCTTCTGGCTGCCTTCGGGCAGTGGCTTCACTAGTGACCACATTTTCCAAACCAAAACTCAGGACTCAGGATCTAGCAAATTTCTGGTCAGCTTCAACTGCAAGAGACAAAAACCTTTCCTTTGGGATAATCGGCACCGTTAAAGGGGGCATCAGGTTGGAAACTTTGAAATTCAAGGTCTTGTCTTTATCAGGCATTTCTTCCATACGTTGTGTTATGGATACATGAAAAGAGCCCACGAAGTAACTATTATTTCCATTTTACAGTTGAGAATACTTAGAAAGGAAATCGTTTGTCGAATTTGGTACTTCCTTAAGTCTGAATTTGGTTCGGCCTGTGAGGGAGGGTTCTTGGGCCGTCTGGGAGCGGGCCGTGCGGGAGGAGGTGGGGACAGCACAGAACTGGCCATCGCAAAACTGCACAAGCCATTTTAGGCCTCCAGGAACGGGAGCCAAGAACTCAGCTGCTCGGTTCCCACTTGTAAGTTGGAAATCCCCAAGCACAGGACTAGGTCGCCGCCCCATCCCATCGGCAACTGTCCGCAGGCCGCACCGCCCGGGAGCCGGAATAAGACGGGCGACCTTGCGGGTCACCCAGCGGCCGCGCGCCCTTGCCCCAGCCCAGGTGCGGACGGGCGGGGCGCGGCTAGGGCGGGCCACTCTCGGGGTCACCCCCCCCCCGCCGGTCACAGGGACGCGCCTTCCGTCTCCGGGGGCGCGGAGCAAAACGCACCACCAGAAGGAGGTGCCGAGGGCAGTGGGTCAGCGCCCCACGGGGCAGGTGGGCGGGCCCAGCCGCTCCCGAGCCGCGGGCAGCCAGTCAGAGGCGCGGTGGGCGGGCCGGCGGGCGCGCGCGCGCCGCGCCCCGCAGCGCCCCCTGAGGGGCGGCGGCGGGAGCTGGTTCCGGCTGCGCGCGCAGCGGTGGTGGTGGCGGCGGCTCGATCGGCCCGGCTGTAACCGTCGTCTGTCCGGAGCGGCTGGAGCGGCAGGGCGGCCGGGAAGGGCGCGAGGCGACGCCACAGGACAGCGGCGCCAGCGGGGGCAGCGGCGGCAACAGGAGACGCAGCGGCGGCCCTAGCAGCAGCAGCAAGACGGACTCGTGGGCACGCGCCGCCGCCGCCGCCGGGCCGGGCCGGGTGTCGCGCGCCGAGGCTGGGGGGGAGTCGTCGCCGCCGCCGCCACCGCCACCGCCGCCGCCGCCGCCGCCGAGGTGACTGAGGAGAGAGGCGCCTCCTCGCTCCCGCCCCGCCGGACTTCAATGCCCGGTCCCCAGCTAGCCAGCGTGAGTGCGGCCCTCCCGGGCGGCCCGTGCCGGCCCCGGGGCCTCGGCAGGGGGAGGGCGGGAGGCGCCGCTGCCATCAGTGCAGGCCCGAGACACGTCCCCGGAAGGAGGGCCGGGCCGGCTGGCGGCGGGCGGGCAGGGAGGGAGCGGGCGCAATCGCGTGTGGAGTGTGGGGTGTCTGAGCGCGTGGGGTCGAGCGCGGGTGTGTGTGGTGCGGGAGAAGGTGAGTGTCCTTGTGGAGGCGCGGAAAGGGGAGAGAGCGGGGTGGTGGCAGTAGGCAGGGTGCAGAGTGAAGAGGAGCGTGAGTGGGAGCGGATCGGGGGGAGCGTGTGGGCACGAGTGGGCAGGAGGGTGTGGCGTGGACGGGGCAGATGGTGAGTGCGGCGTCGCCGCGGTGAGTGGCGGATGAGGGCGTGTGCGAGGCTGTGCCTGCGTTTGTCCGGCGCGTGAGCAGGCATCCTGGACGCCTTTCTCCTCGGCCTTTGTGTGTGCGGACAGTGAATCTTGGTATCTTGGGTACGGGAGTTCTCTTCAGGAGCATATCTTGTCCCTGAGTCTTTGCGTTCAAGAAAGAGGAAAGGATCTGAGTCTTCTAGTGACACGATTCTATCTGGCGCTGGGATTCACCCCCCCGCCAACGGATGTGGCTTTTTTTTTCTTTTTAGTCTCCCCTGCACTCCCGCTGCCACGTTTCATGAAATTGACATAAGTTTCCGAAATTGTCAGGGGTATGATTGTCATGCCATCTCAGTCCAGCGGCTCTAAGAGCGAACACAGTCTTGATTCTTGCCCAGTGTGCTCTTGCCTGTATTCAGAAGCATGAAGGTTTTTTGGAAAGTACTGCTAATTTTTCAGGTGAAAAGTTTTGTATGAGATAAGTGAGAGTGGGAAGATTGAAGTGGCATCTTTTATTTATTTATTTATTTGTTTGTTTGTTTTTGCGGTACCGGGGATCGAACTCAGGACCTTGCACTTATCAGACGGGCGCTTATTCTACTGAGCTATATCCCCATACTGGGCATCTTTCAGATTGTGATTTTCTGCTACCTTTTTGGAGAAAAGCACCTAAGAAGTAACAGTATAACATTGATGAAGAAGAACTGTAGATTTACTTCCTGGAATGTGTGAAGAAGTGTATAAAGACACTAATTCTGGTATCACTGTAGGCATTCAGCAAATGCTTGTCAGTTTGGAGTCACCAGACTACAACGACTGCTTGATGAGTGGATTGTAGTTGTTGCCTTGCTCTCTATTACAGTGGAGTTTCAGACAGGAAGTGAGTGAAGTTATGCCTTGTTAAGTGTGCAAAAGGGAATTAAGAGTACAGGAGGACCCATCAGGATCTCAGGCTCATTGCTGGCATACCACTGAGTTAGTTAAATCGCGTGAAGTTGCCAGGATTCTGACACCCCCTCCCCCTACTGGTGATCCATCCCAGGATGCGGTACCGCTGAGCTCTATCTCCTAGCCCTTTTTTATTTTTATTTTGAGACAGGGTGTTGTTACCCTTCCCAGGCTGACCTTCCCTGTCTCAGCCTCCTTGAGTGGACGGGATTATAAGTATTTGCTGCTGTGCCTGGCTGATCCTGGTTTTTTAAAAGTTGCTTATTGAATGGACTAATCATTTTCATTGATTTTTCCCATCTGATGTTGTCGAAGTAGGGATGCTTGGTAAAGAGTACCTTATATGCCTCAGTTATACAGTCATAGAAGATAATGTCGTCTCAGAAGTTGGACTCTTTCAATATGATTTAGGGTGGGGTTTTTTTGATAGTGGAGCTAATAGAATTGTAGGCAAATCATTCATATAGTTCAGACTAGGAGTCTGAAATCACATTTTTCTTAAGAGTGAACTTTTTCTCTCTTAAGCACTAGTATGTTTTGCTTTCAGAAATAGTGTTGTCGTGCTTGGGGGAGGGAAGGGTAGGAATTAATTAGTATTAAGTGCCTACCATGCTACAGGTGTTTTTATGTTCTCCTTTAATTCTCACAGCCATAGTAAAGATGGTATGTATCTTCCTTTGCATTCGCTTGGCACATTTTGAGTTGGTTTCTATTCACCAGCCACCAGGGATATGTGATGAGCCCCCATGGACTTAGTAGTGATGAGATGAAGAGATACAGACTCATACAGTTCAGTAACTTGTCCTAGCTCAGGCAGCTAACAAGAGTGGGAGCTGAATTAAATATTGAGGTCTACCTGACTCCAAAACTCTTGTTTTCCCAAGACTCCCTAGCACTTTCAGCGTGTTGTCTCACTTTGTCCCTGTACAGTGTCCTTGCAGCTGGTACAGATGTGAATTGTGTGAGTTAAAGGAGAAGACAGTGGCTGGAGGCAAAGGGATGGGTTAGGATGTGCTGACTTGAGGCTCTTTGGGGCCTAAGCTAGGTTTTAATGTGGGAGGAGATTCTTTCTTGAAACTGTCTTGGGGCCTCAGGGTGTGTGCTTTGAGACAGTTTTTATGAGGCACCTGGGATGTGTCTGGGTGAGGGAAGTCTGATTAAAGAAATGTAATAGCCTTTTATGTGTTTGGTTTTTAGGGGAGTAGGGGAAGGGAAGAGTGTTTGTTGGAGCTAAGAGTCACCTGGAAGATGCCCCTTTCTGAAAGTTTCTGTTGAGCTCTGTGGGATACTTACGTCAGGAGTGTGTGAGGAGCATGTGAGAAGACATGTGAAAACACTGTTAATTATAAAACTGAACTTCAGACACAAAGTAATATTACCATTTAAGACTTTTTCTCCTAAGGCTACAGTTTAATTGTTACATTTAGTAGATAGAAAAGGCTAGTAGTATTTTAGAACACTTTTACAAAGGAAAAATAGTTTAGAACTGCTGAACAGGGTATTTTCTGACTCAGAACAGCAAAAGTCAAACCACTCCCTCCATGAGTCAGTTAAATAATATTTAATTTGAGTGAACCGAGTTTATAGGCAGAAACCATTTACAACATCGTGAGCTTTGGTGGCACTAGGGAAGAGTAAATATTTGAATGCTTTTTGCATGCAACTTTTTTAAAAGCCCCAAAGTCACAAATACATACACACATATGTATAGAGTTTACTTGAAAAAAGTTGTGAACAAATTAGAGTTACTTTTCTTGAGGTTCTCGCCCCCTCATCCCCAACTTCCCCAGGCTGGGGATTGAGCCCAGGAGCCTAGTCAAGCTTTGCACTGAGCTGCATCTCCAGCCCCTTTTCTGAGCTTTTCATTCATTTTCTCCTTTAAAGGTAGTATTTCCTTATGCAGTAATTATAGTTCACTTTACAGTTATGAGACAGTTGTAATTCAGTAGGGATTCATTTTGTGGGGTTGGTAATCAGTGAAACTTCTGGAAAAAGAATTTATAAGTAAGGTTCTGAGGAGCAGCACGTTTTTACTCTTAGAAGAATAAAACTTGGAGATTTAATCCTAACCCTAACCCCTACGATAGTTTTTTTTTTGTAGGTGCAATTCCATCAGCTATATAACTTGTTAAATAGAAATTGGGGATCTTTAAAATTTTTTGAGTAACTAGAAATCAGGATCTATAGTTTTATTTTTTGTCTTTTTGAGGCAGGGTTTCACTATGCAGTTCAGGCTGGCCTTGAGGTCACGTTGTGGCCCAGGCTGGCCTGGAACTCACAGTAATCTTCCTGTCTCAATTGCCCGAGTGCTGGAATTACAGGCGTGTGCCACAATGCCCAGCATGGATCTATAGTTTTAATATGGTAGACTGTTACAGTTTATGAGTAGGGTGGTGGTAGAGACCTCATTATCTTAGGATATTTGAAAACGTCCAACATTAAACCTTAGGGCTTTAGCTTTCACCATTTCCTTCTTGAGAATCTTCTTTGTGCCAGATCACAATCATCTCATTTAAAACTTAATATGCTATAAGGATTCTTTCAACTTTACACATAAGGAAATTGATTTATAGATGAATTGTTGAATCCCAAGTTTCAGAATCTAAGTAAAAGAGGAGATGGCAGTGGATGAAGCCATGTGAGTTTTTTTGTTTTTTAATTATTTTTTTCTCTTCAAGCTTGTAACACTCAAATTCTTGTTGGAGAACAGGGATGATTACTTTGATAAGTGGTGGTTTGAATATGTTAATCCATAGGGTGTTGGAGTCTCCTCTCCATTCTCACCTTCTGAACTGGTATGTTACACCGGCTATGTGCATTTCTTTCATCTTCTGAGCTGTGTGCTCTCTGGCTCAGTGGGCTTCCTGCCCACACTCTTGGAACGGAACTTGACTCCTTATAGGAGTATTTAGTGTGGAGCTGAAGTGGATGTTGTATGCAAATCTTTTGCTAGTTGGAGTTGTAGAGGTCTAGGCTGAACCAAAAACTGACCACCAGTTTAAGTGGCCTAGAAACTACATTTCATCATTTGAATGTAAATTTAAAAGCGCTTTGTTGGCTTTTTAAACTTTAGAAAAAAAATCATTGTTTCTTTGAGTCAGAGTCTTGCTATATTATTCTAGGCTGGCTGGCTGGCCTGAAAATCACTGTATAGCCGAAGTTGTTCTTGGTGATCCTCCTGCCTCAGCCTCCTAAGTGCTGGGATTATAAGAGTGTACCACCAGGTCCACCTCTAAACTATAGAGAATTGTTTTTGTCTTTTTTGAGTCAGGGTCTCACGATGCAATTCAGGCTGACCTTCAGCTGACTTTGTAGCCCATGCTGGCCTTGAACCTGCCTCAGCCTCCGGAGTGCTGGGATCACAGGCGTGTGCCACTACGCCCAACTCAACTAGAGAATTTTAAGATTAGGCTTTGATCCTTTTTTTGCTAGTTGAGCCTGGTTTGAAGAAGTGTCTGTGGCATTAGAACAGTCTTTGCCTTTCAAGAAGTGGTATATTTAATTCCTTTCAGAGTATTTTTGAATTAAAATTTCATTCTCAGAAAATGTTGGTTCTTTTGGCATAAAATGTACGTACTCATGATATATTTATTTAGCAGATCAGATAAATTACTTTATATTTTTATTTCTGCTGTGGTCAGAAATGTTGGGTCTTAACTAATGTGTTATTTGATAAGAATTAAAATTCCCAGTCAGGTCCACTTAATTTCAGTTCTTTAAGCCGGGCGTGGTGGCGAGTGCCTGTAATCGCAGCACTCTGGAGGCTGAGGCAGGAGGATAGTTTGGAGTTTGAGACCAGCCTGGATTACAAAGTGAGCTCAAGGCCAGCCTGAACTGCATAGTGAGATCCTGTCTCAGAAAGAAAAGCAACAATAACAACAACAAAGAGAACTCAATTGTTCTTTAGTTTTAGTTAAATTTTGAGCAATTTTTCCCCCTACTGTTTTATGGGGCAAGTTTGCTAGGTTGTACCACTGCTGTATTTGTAAATTGGATTTACATGCATGTTTGATATTTATTGTTTTTAGTAGCAAGACAAACTGGTGTGTTTTCCACTTTCCATTATTGGTGAAAGGCCTATCATGAGGGAACAGAATGATGAGTTAGTACAGAAGGATATGAGTCATCAGTAGGATTTGTCAGCAAAATTAGAAGGGTATGATAGAGAAACAATAGATTCTAGTGACATTATTCTTCATTCCACGTTTGACTACAAACAAGCTTCCTTTGGTGATTAGTTTAAATTATACAAATTATGATTTTTCTGAGTGAAAAGCACTTCAAATGTAAGTTATAGATTACACAGTCATTTGTTTTTCTAGTGAGATGGGATCTTCATTTGGAGGTCTTCAGTCAGTAGAATATAATTAAACTGATTTCATCTCTTTGTTAGACAAAATAGTTCAACTGTCAAACAGGGTTTAATAAGCTAAAGCAATACTGTTAAGATTTTTGGTAATTATGGAGCTGCTCAGATCATTAGAGATAGTATCAATATGGCAATATTATGTAACATGAATATGTACTAATTCACCAACGTAATCACAATTATTAAGTATTGTAACATATACTAAAAAAGGGCATTATTTGTGTTTATTCCTCATGGCTACTCCTCTGCATTGAAATTCCTAAGAGTTTTTAGTGCACTTGAGTTGGTCCGAAATTCTCATCGTGGTCAAGGCCTCCTCAGAGTTATCTAACCAAAGATTAAGCTCCTTGCTTAAGTCACACTAACATGCCACTAACTGTTCTTACCAGTTTTTGTGGTAAAGGCGTTATCTTTCAGCAGAGGCCTTAGTCCATTAGTTAGTTAATTAAGTCCTTGTTTGCAGTGCATAATGTTTACTCCTGTGGAGTTGGTGCACATACATTATGCATTCTGGTTTTCCTCCCTTGCCTTTCCTTCCCTGACTCCTCCTTCCTCCCTCCATTTCTTGATCTCTTTCCTGTTTAAGAAAGCTCTGTCTCTCTACATCTCATCTTTTATTTTGCTCTTTATAACAGCAGCCTGAATTCTGTTGCATTATTTCATTTTAGTCTCTTCAAAGTGTGTAGCATTAATATAAAAACTTAATTTCTATCTAGTATTTTTCACTCTCATTGATTCTTCTGGGAGCTGGATCTAGATACTGTTTGTATGGTGTGCGCACAGAACTTTGCAGATGCGTGTTCAAAGAGATGTGTTGCATCTTAGTATCATTTGGCAGTGGTAGTAGATTACATTTGGGAGGACTAAGACAAGAGAGAATAAATTTTATATGATCCCTCTCCCTTGTAGGTACTGAGGATTGAACTCAGGGTTTTCCTACTGAGCTACTCCCTGGCCTAGACCATTTAGTTAATTAGTTAGTTGTGTGTATGGTTTTTTTTTTTTTTTTTTTTTTTTTTGAGAAAGAGTCTTGATGTGTAGTTCAGGCTGTCCTCAAACTCGCAATAATCGTTCAGCCTCAGCCTCCCGAGTGCTGGGACTACAGCCATGTGCCACCATGCTTGGCAAGCCCTTTTATTTTTTCATTTGAGCTGGGGTCTTGATAAATGGTGCACACTGGGCTCAAACTTTTGTTCTTCCTGTTTTAATATCCCAGAGTTCTGGGATTACGAACATGTGCCACCATGGCTGGAGAATTTTACATTCTTTAATTGGAGAGAGGAGGAGTGGGAATCCATGTTCAACTAAGCTAGTAAGAATAATAGCCTCTTGACAATGATGTCATAGAGATGTTTCACCATTTTCACATTTATGTATAGCATGAAACATTTACTTTCACTGTATGAGTTTTATTTTATTTATTTAAATATCCAGCTGTCTGTCTATTTACTTTTTGTCTTGAGACAGGGTCTCCCTGTGCAGTTCAGGCTGGCCTTGAGCTTACTTTTAGCCCAGGCTGGCCTTGAACTTGCAATGATCCTCCTGTCTCAGCCTCCTGAGGGCTGGGATTACAGGCGTGCCCCACCATGCCTGGCTACTCTGGGTATTAAAGTTTGTCAGTGTTGCTGTGTTTCTGTGAAAATAGACATCATGAGAGTTAATAGTATATTGAAAAGGCCACTAGCATCATATAGAGAGAGATGGTTGTGATATAAAATGTGATTTGTAAAGAGCAGGTGTAGGAGAGGAAGTAAAGTGGAACTTATTTGGTTTTAGGGGAAATTTAGACCAAAATGCCTTGACAGCAAAAAAATTTCTGGGCCTAAAACAAAAGAATTTATGCTGACAAGATGTTTTGGAATGTTTTATTTTGTACACTGTATATAGAGAATTTCCTTCTCCCTTTTTTGGGGGTAGATAATGGACAAAATATATTTTGTCTATACATTGGATAAAATGGGAAGTGAGAATTGAGCTGACCCATAAAATACTATGTTCTGAAACATGGTATATTTTACATAATACTAACAATAGCCTGGAAAGTTTTGCTTTGCATGCTGCTCCTCTGCTGTAGGTTATTTTGAAAGGTGGTTCAAATAACCTTTCCCAAGTATCTATTTTGCAACCTCAGGAACTTGCAGCTGTTATAGTCATTCTAACTGTCCTTATCTAGCCCAGAAAACATGTCAGAGTGGTGTTGACAGGCTAAAATTCAGGTGTCCTTTTAGATTCTTAGTACTGAATTTGCTTTAGTACAATTAAAGTTTAGAATCTTAAATGTATTTTTTTTTAATTTTAAAGAGGAAAACCCACAAAATTACAAAGTAAGATAATAGAAAAAGAATGTTTAATACATTCCATATTATTATCTTTAAATTAGTTACTCAGAGTACAAGATATCGGACATTTAATTGTGCAAATAATATTAGCATAAGCCTTTCTTTTCAGTGAATTGAGAAATTAGTATAACTACCTTAACTATCTTTTATATATATATATATTTTATTGTTTGTTTTTGCTTTCTTCCTTCTTTTGTCTATCCCCCCAACCCAGTTTCTCTTTTCTTTTTGAAATTTGTTCCCATTTTACAAAATCTGTTGTACATTTTGGTTCTTATTTACTCTTTCAGCTTCTTACACTAGGGAAATAATACAATGTTTACACATGTGTATCTGCTTTATTTTACTTACAAGTATGGTTTCGAGTTGCATCCATTTACCTATAAAAGTCTCCAGTTTATCTTTCTTTATGGCTGAGTAGTACTCTTGTATAAAGAGGCCACATCTTTTTTATCCATTCCTCAGTTGATGAGCATATGGGTTGTTTCCAAGATCTAGCTATTACAAATTGTGCTGCTATAAACATGGGTACATATATATTGCTGTGGTACAAGGTGTTTAATTCTTGTGGGAAGATACCTACAAGGTGAACAGCTGGGTCAAATGGGACCTCCAGTCCTAGTTTTTTGAGGAATCTCTACATTGGTTTCTGCATTGGTTGCACCAGTCTACACATGCAACAGCAGCGGAAAAGGGTTCCTTTTTCCCCATAGCCCTTCCAGCATGTTATTGGTTGATCTCTTGATAATAGCTATTTTTTCCTGGATGAGATGGAATCTCATCCAGTTTAATTTGCATCTCTACAATTACCAGTGATGTTGAAAATTTTTTCATATATATACTTATTTGGTTGTTTGTATTTCTTCAGCTGAGAAGTATGTATTCATCTCAGATGCCCATTTTTGGATTGGGTCTTTAAATTTGGTAGGTCTGATTTTTTTTTTTTTTTAAGTTCTTTGTTCTCACTAGTAATCCTTTGAGGAATAGCCAGCAGACATTTTTTCCTATGTTGGAGCTTGTTTCTTCACTCTTTTGGTGGTTTCTCTTGCTGTGCAAAAGCTTTTTAATGAGATCCCAATTGTTGATACTTTGTGATAGTTGCTGTGCAATCAGGGTTTTATTCATAAAGTCTTTACCTACACCAGCGTCTTCAAGAGTTTTACCTATTCTGTCTTCCAGCATATTTAATGTTTTTGTTTTAATATTTAGATGTCTGATCCAATTTAAATTTAGCTTAGGGCATCGTGAAAGATATGGGTCCAATTTTAATCTTTGGCATGTGCAGAACCAGTTTTTCCAGCACTATTTATTTAGGAAGCTATCTTTCTTCCAGTGAATGTGTTTGGCTCTTTTGTCAAAGATAAAGTGGCTGATTATGTCTGGAGTTGTTTCTGCATCTTATATGTTCCATTGATCTTTGGGTCTTTTTTTTGCCAATATCTCACTTTTTGTTACTGTAGCTTTATAGTATAATTTCAAATCAGGGATTGTGATGCCCCCTGCCTTGTCTTGCCTTGCCCTTGTTGCCCAGAATTGCTTTTGCTATTCTAGGTCTCTTCTGGTTCCAAATGAATTTTAGTATTGTTTTCTCTTAATTCTGTGAGGTGTACTATTGGAATTTTGATCAGAATTGCATTAAATCTGTGTAACAGTTTTGGAATTATGGCTATACTATATTGGCTCTTTCTACCCAAGAGCAAGAGATATCTTTCCATTTGCTCATATCCACTTCAATCTCCTTTTTCAGAGTACTGTAGTGTTCAATGTAGAAGTCTTCTACATCCTTCATTAGATTGATTCCTAGGTATTTCATTTTTATGGATGCCATTGTGACCTGCTCCGTTTCCGACCTGGGCCGGTTCACCCCTCCTTAGGCAACCTGGTGGTCCCCCGCTCCCGGGAGGTCACCATATTGATGCCGAACTTAGTGAGTGCGGACACCCGATCGGCATAGTGCACTGCAGCCCAGAACTCCTGGACTCAAGCGATCCTCCCACCTCAGCCACCCAGGTAGCTGGGACTACAGGCGCGCGCCACTGCGTCCAGCTATGGATGCCATTGTGAAAGGTGTTGTTGCCCTAATTTCTCTCTCAGTGAATTTGTTACTCATGTACAGGAAGGCTATTGATTTTTATTATTATTATTATTTTTTTTGTCTTTTTGAGACAGGGTTTTACTACACAGTTCAGGCTAGCCTCAAGCTCACATTGTAGCCCAAGGCTGGCCTTGAACTCAATGATCCTCCTGCTTCAGCCTCCCAAGTGTTGTTCAGAAGGCGTGTACCACCACACCCGGCGACTATTGATTTTTGAGTGTTCAGCTATGCTACTGAATTTGCTTATTAAATGTAGCAATTTTATAGTGGAGTTTTTGGAATCTTTTATGTATTGTGTCATCTGCAAATAATGTTCATTTAACTTCTTCCTTTCCTGTCATTACTCTTTCTTGTCTAATTGCTCTGGCTAAAGTTTCCAGGACTATGTTGAATAAGAGTGGAGACAGTAGACATCCTTGTCTTATTCCTGATTTTAGAAAGCTTTCAGTTTTTGTCCATTTAGTATGATGTTGACTGTTGGTTTGTTGTAGATAGTTTTTATCAGATTGAAGTAAAAGAGCATCTATTCCAATTTTCTGTAGAGTTTTTTATCCTGAATGGGTGCTGGGGGCTGGTGTTATAGCTCAGTGGCACAGTGCCTGCCTGGCAAGCATAAGGTCCTGAATTTGATTCCTCGTACCGCCCCTGCCAAAAAAATGAATGGGTGGCCAGGTGTGGTGGCTCACACCTATAATCCCAGCACTCAAGGCTGAGGCAGGAGGATTGTTGTGAGTTCAAGGCCATCCTGGGCTACAAAGTGAGCTCAAGGCCAGCCTGAACTGCACAGTGAAACCTTGTCTCAAAAAGACCAAAAAAAAAAAAAAAAAAAGAATGGGTGCTGGACTTTGTCAAAAGCTTTTTGTGCATTTATTGAGATGATCATATGGATTTTGTCCTTGGCTGTGTTAATGTGGTATATCCCATTTATTGATTTACATATATTGAGCCATCCCTGCATCTTTGGGATGAATCCTACTTGGTCATGGTGTATAATCTTCATGATTTGCTGCATTCTGTTTGCC
Organism: Dinomys branickii; assembly: GCA_004027595.1. Classification (NCBI taxonomy): domain Eukaryota; kingdom Metazoa; phylum Chordata; class Mammalia; order Rodentia; family Dinomyidae; genus Dinomys; species Dinomys branickii. The sequence continues at coordinate 26,621 of PVLD010012415.1, read as the reverse complement.
AGTATCTTATTGAGGATTTTTGCATGTATTTTCACACGGGAGATTGTCCTGTAGTTTTTTTTTTTCTTGGTTGGGTCCTTCTCTTGTTCTAGTGTCAGGGTAATGCTTGCTTCTGGGAATGAATTTGGGAATATTGGTTCCCTTTCAGTTTCATTGAAGAGTTTGAGAAGTTGTGTTATGTCTTCTCTAAATTTCTTGTAGAATTCAGCAGTGAATCTGTCAGGGCTTTTCTTTTTTGGTAGTTTTTAATTACATCTTTGATTTCACTGATATTGGTTTATTTAGGATTTTTATATCTTCTTGATTTAGCTTTGGAATTTCATATATATCTAAGAATGTGTCCATTTCTTCTGGATTCTCCATCTTATTAGAATACATTTTCAAAATAGGTGTAGATGATCTGGGTTTCTGCAGGGTTTACTGTGATTCCAACCTCTTCTCCCTTCACCGCGTTGGCTGGGCCTTGTCCTCCCTGTTTTTAAGGTCAGCTAGGGGTTGTCAATTGTATTTAATCTTTCAGAGAACCAGCTCCTCAACTCACTGATTCGTTGTATTGATTTTAGTCTCCAGTGCACTAATTTCTGCTCTGATCTTTATAATTTCCTCCCTCATATGAACTTCTGGCTTAGCCTGCTCTTCTTTTTCTGGAAGTTTGAGGCTCACCATTAAGTTGTTTATGTGAGCTTGCTCTGTTTTCCTGGTAGGGGTATTCACTGTTACAAATTTACCTTGTAGGACTGCTCTCATTGTGTCCCATAAGTTATGGTATGTTGTATTGTCATTATCATTTAATTGTAGAAACTGTGTAATTTCTTCTTTAATTTTATCTGCAACCCATTGGTTGTTCAGAAGGGTGTTATTTAATTTCTGTGTGTTTATGAAGTTCTTGTGGTTTCTTTTCCCAGTTGATTTCCAATTTCATTGCACTGTGGCCAAATAATATGCATGGGATAATTTCAGTTCGTTTGCATTTACTTAAGCATGTTCTGTGAGCTAGTATGTGGTCCATTTTGGAGATCATCCTATGTGTAGCTGGAAAAGCGTGTATATTTTGATGTTGTGGGATGGGACACTGTAGTTATCTACTAAATCCATTTGTTCAAAAGTTTGGTTTAGTTGTAATATTTCATTTTTGATCTTTTTTTGTCTAATTGATCTGCATTTTTTGTGACAATGAGGTATTGACATCTCCCAATACAGTTACACTAGTACTTACTTGATTTTTCATGTCCTTTAATATTTGTTTTATAGAGTTAGGTGCATTGGTATTTGTTGCATGTATGTTTATGATTGTTACCTCTTTCTCTTGGATTGTTCCCTTTATAAGGATGTAGTGACTTTCTTTGTCTGTCTTACTCAGTCTTATCTTGAAATTCACATTGTGTGCAAAGAATAGCTACCCCTGCTTTTTTCTGGGTTCCTGTATTGTTTTCCATCCTTTGACTTTTAGTCTAGAATTTCTTTTTGAATTAAATGTGTTTCTTACATGCAGCATATCATTTTTTGCTTCTTGATCCACTCTGCCAGCCTGTGAATTGAGACTATTAACATTGATGGTTATAACTGATACATACTGACTTATCCTTGTCACGTTATTTCCTTCTTGTTGGCTTCTCATTTCCCCCCTCCATTTGTTTGCCTTGCCTGGTGGATTCCTTCTATTGGGGTAGTCCTTGTTATCTCTTTTTTTTTTTGCGGCACTGAGGATCGAACTCAGGACCTCACACTTGCCAGGCAGGTGCTTATGCCACTGAGCTATATCCCCAGCCCCTTGTTATCTCTTTTAAGAATGACCTTCAGAACATTCTGGAGTGCTGGTTTGGTAGTCATGAATTTCCTCAGATGTTCTTTGTCATGAAAGTATCTTATTTCTCCATTGGTTTTGAAAGATAGTTTTGCAGGGTACATCAGTCGATGTCAAAGATTGTTTTCCATTTCCTTCACTCCAAGCTCTCTTTGTCTTCAGGGTCTGTGCTGAGAAGGCAGCTGTGATTGTGATGGGCTTCCTTTACAGGTGATTTGTTTCTTTTCCTTAACAACTTTTAAGATTCTATTCTTACGTTGAATTTCTGGAATTTTGACTATGATATGCCTGGCTGTAGGGTTTTTTTGATTGTGGCTGATTAGGGTTTTGTATGCCTCATTTATGTGTATGTCAAATTCTTTTTCTCTACCACAAGTTTTCTGCCATGATGTCTGTGAATAGTTTTTTTAATGATTTGTGTTATCTCCTCCTTTTTCATTGACTCCAACCAAGCTTGTTATTCTTCTTTGTCTCATCTAGCAGCTGCTGTGTTGATTTCTCATGGTCCCTTGCTATTTTTAAGAAATCTTTCATGGTTGCTAACTGTAAACTTATCTTGTATATCTGAGATCCTATCCTCATACTGGCTTAATCTGCTGCATATACTGTCAGGGAACATTTTATTTCCTGGATGTCTGCTTAAATCTGCCTTACGGATTTCATTTCTTTCCTATGCTGAGCATTCGTGGCTTCCATAATTTTCTTAAGGTCTTCTGTTTTTTCATCTGTATCTGTTCTAGAGTCACTAAGCATGGTTTTCATTGTGGTCACCATCTCAGCAGTTACCTGAGAAATCATTTCTAATTTGATTTTTTTCTGGAGCCTCATTCAACTGCTTTGTTGTTACCACTTCAGAGAGACCAGGTGGGTGCCTTTCAGATTGTACCACCTTATTGCCCCCTGGGTTTGCCTTTGGTGAACTGGAGGTCTGGGGTTGCATCTTTTTTAAGTGTCTTGCCTTTTTTTTTAGTTTAATTCCTGGGGTGAGGCTTGTAAATTGCCTATGGTGGGTTGCTTTATTGATGGTATTTAGAACGCTTAGGAAATGACTACCTCTTCAAGGTATCTTCCAGGTGTGGCTGGATTTTGGGGTTTGAATCTGTTGCAAGATCCTACCTCTTCAGTTTGTTGGGGATGAGAAATTGCTGCTTGTGTGGCTCAGCCTCTGGTTCTTTGGCCTTGTGCCCCACAGTATTTTCTGTGACCCTTAGTCAGTCTCAGTCTTGGAAAACTAGGAAGAACAGCTGTTTAGAACAATGATGTCACCTTTGGCTAGAGTGATACCATCAGCACTTACGGCATTAAACATAGCCTAGAAAATGACAAACTGAGCTAACAATTAATTTGCCACTCTTAACCATATGAACTATATTTCTGGTTATATAACAAAATCTAAAACAAACCAGTATACAAGTCCTTAAGATGTCAATTTTTCCCTCGGGTTAAAATTTAAAATGGGTTAGGGAGAAAATAGAGAAGTGGAAGAAGAGGAAAAGATTAGAAGTAAGGCTAGAGGGTAAAGGAGGATCTTGCTAACTTTGGGAAACTGGTACAAAAGACTGGAAGCAATAAAAAGAACAGAACAGAACCACAACCACAAAGAAGCTAGAAACCATGTTAACACTCATAAGAAAACAAGATCAAACAATGAAGGAGAAAAAAATAAAAATGGGAAAAAAAGCAAAACTATCACTACAACAAAAAAAGGAGGGGAGAGAGAGAAGAGAGAAGAAGTCAACTTCCAGATATGTCTCTGCTGTCACTTAAGATGACAGACTTAATATGTCACTTAAGACATGGAGACAGAGTCCTGATCCATGTTGATTTATCCCAGCAAGCCAACAGTAGCTTTTTGGTGGGCAGTATAGTGCATAATCTAAGCAAGCCTGCATCTTCTGGCAAAGAGCAGACTCATTCAGCCTGCAGCCATCAGCATACCTTCCGTGGGCCTGATCCCTGCTGGGAGATACTAGGTGGAGTCAGCATCGCGTCTCCAAGATGGTTCCTGGCCTGCTTAGTTGCTTTCTCACCTGGGATGACTGAGTGCTCTGCACTCACTGTCGGCTAGTGCAGTCTTTACCGTGTACTGCTCCCCTCTACTGCTGCATCTGTCCATGGGGGATTCTGGGGTTGTCAGGAGTCACCATGTACCCGTAGGTTTGAACCTCTCCTCTTGAGCAGTGAGTCCCCAGTCAGGGAGAAGGCTGCCTCCTTCTTCGTTTGTCTCTCTCTCCACTCTCTCCATGTGCTTCAATTCACGCTCCAGACCCTTCCTGGTTCAGGGACCCACTTCCCTCCCTCTCTCTCGTCTTCTTCACTGTGCTGTATTCCAGTGTCTCAACGGTGACCCTCAGGTGACCCTCAGGCTCTTTCCCTGCTGCTTACCACTCTGCCATCTTGGTGCTCGCCCCTTACATGCATTTTTTTATTGAGGAAAATTGGATTCATTGAGTAGTTATTGGGTTAATGTGTGTATAGTGATATTGAAACTGAATTAAAAAGATTAAAACTTATACTCCAGGAAAATTATTTAACCTTTTGAGATTTAAAAAAAGAAGGGTGAAACCAAGAGGGGAAAACAAATGTTTGGATTTAATTTATGGGAAAGCAACTTAGTTGGTGGTTGTTCTTACTGTGTAAGGAGGTTACCACAGTTGTTCAGGAAAAGAATGCACAAGAAGCATGGCATGATGGTGCACGCCTGTAATCCCCACACTTGGGAGGCTGAGGCAGGAGTATTGCTGGGAGTTTAAGGCCAGCCTGGGCTACATAATGAGACTTTTTTTCTTTTAAGTGTAAGAGTCTTGGGAGTCTTGAAATGTTCATGAACTAAAGTCTTTAAAACTTAAAGCCCATACATAGGAAGGGTGACAACGATACCTTTGCCTGGAAATAAAACTATGGATCCATAGAATCAATTTAATAGAGCTATTTAGTGTAATTTTCGAAAGATTAACTGAAAGCAATTAGATTAATACCCAGTATTAGGATTGTGCTATTAGGAATTTTAATGTCATTAACCAGTATACAAAATTTTTGTTTTAGAAAAGTGAAAATGTCTGTAGTACCATTTAATTCCATTTAAAATTTTATTTGTGACCCAAGCATGGTGGCATATGCATGTAATCCCAGCACTCAGGAGGCTGAGGCAGGAGAATGAAGTAGGAGGATCGCTGAGAGTTCAAGGCAAGCCTGCACTGCCTATTGAGACCCTGTCACATAAAACAAAACAAAACAAAAATCTTACTTATGAAAGGAAAAATAACATTTGGACAGATTCATCTGAAAATTTGCTGATTTTAGAGGAAAAAATATAGAATTGAAGAATATTTTCAAGTGTGGCATGAAAATAATAGTTTTTTTGTTGTTTTCATTTTTTGAGACAGGATCTTGCTATGAAGTTCAGACTTGCCTTGAACTCACTGTCACCCAGGCTGGCCTTGAACTCGCAGCGGTCCTGCTTCAGCCTTCCGAGTGTGGATATTACAGGGGTATGTCACCATGCCTGGCGCTTAATGCAATTTTTGATGGTCATGCCTGTAATTACCAGCAGAATTCCGGAGGCTGAGGCAGAAGGATCAGACAGGAGGATTGCTTCTGAGTTTGAGGCCAGCCTGGGCTATATGAGCAAGTTCAAGACCGGTCTGCACTCCATAGTGAGGCTCTGCCTCAAAAAAAGGTGTTAATTTTAAAGTTAGAAATAAAAGGACCGCTGCTAATCAGTTTTGGAGGCCGCTCCCTGTTCATTTGGATGGGATCAAGGCCTACAGGACTTCAGTAAACTGTCACTGTTCTCAGAAGTAGATGTGATTGTTGGTTAATTGATTTGCTTTGCTTTCCTTTCTGAGTGTGGAGCCCTGTTATCTTTTGCTGATTGTGAAATGTTAAAACATCAAGGTCACACTTCTTTTTTATAGAACTGATTATTGATTTCTGTACTAGAAAGTTCCTTCCTTAAAAGAGGAAGTAGAAGGGTAGGAATAGCCAAGGGAGTAATTGAAATTTTTTTTAGTGATAAAAAAGCATCTTATTATTTTTAACCTATTTATGTTTTGGATCCTAATTTGTGTACAGTGTAGTGGATAACTATGAGTTCCCTAGCACTGTAGTCAGTGAGGGAGGGGAAAGACCGGTGCAACAGTAGAAGATGAAAAAAGTACGAAACAGAGGATACATAGCTGTTTCTGGAGGGTGCTGATGAGCTGGGGGTAAGTCATGAGAAAAAATTTGTTTTAAGATCAGTTAACCAGAAGTATTAGTAAAAGTAAGTTCTCGCCAGTGTACAAATCTTTAATTACTTCCTCAAATGGTCAAAATGCAGTAAATACAGTAATAGTTTACTAAACAGTTTCCATGCTTTGGTGGTTGAGTTTTTACTGTCTACAGTTTGAGTAGCCTCTGAAAGTTAAATTAGGCATCTGTGAATTCTTAAAGTTTCTTAGGACCTTGTCTCCTTCTGCAAACTCCCATGGATAGTCTATGGGTTCTGTTTCAGAGATTATCTTCAAAGTGATGCTTTCTTAGCCTGTCTGTTGCTACTACCTTGGTCCAGGCTACCATCATCTTTCTCTTGGATTGTAGCAGCAGCTCCCAACCCATCTCCCTACTTCCGCCCTTTCCAGTCTTATAATCTATCTTTTTGTAGCAGCTGGAGTAATCCTTTTAAAACGTAAATCTACTGGCATCTTCTGGAGAATTGTTCTCTGAATAAAGCCCAGTCCTTCTAGTGGCCTATCGGGCTGTCTTTTGTGACTTTGTTTCTTTGCCCTCTGCTCTCCTAGCATTGGCCCCCTTGTTCTAGAACCCTCCAAGCACGACCCACTTTATAATCTGCTGTAGCTATAATCTCTCTTGCCTGAAATGTTCTCCCAAGTGTCTGTTTGGCTCACACTCCCAGGTCGTGGGTAAGATGTCACTTTTTTTGCAAGGCTACTCCTGATAGGCTTATTTAAAATGGGGGTTCCCCGCCCCTTCCTGGCACTTCCAATTCCCCTGCTTTGCATTTTTTCTCCATAGTGGTGATGTTTCCCCCACCTCCTTTTTTTTTTTTTTTTGCCTACTAAAATGTAAGATCTGTCCTGACAGGAGTTTTTTAAATTTAATTTTTATTAGTATGTGTTTGCAGTACAAGAGTACATTTCTACCCCTTCATATCCCTCTTGGCCCCTCCAACTCTTGTTCTCCTTCTCATTTGAAAAATCCGTTTTCATTTTTGTCTTGTTTTTTAAATCCCTCTTCCCTCCCTTCCCACTTGCCCACTCATCTCTTGTTCTCCTTCCTATTTGAAAAAGATCTCCCCATTTCCCTATTATTTATCCTTTGCCTTGCTCTTTATATTTTGGGTTCTCACGTAAAGAAACCATATGATATTTAAAATTGTGTCTCAAAAAATAAAATAAAATTGTGTCTCATGTATCTCATTTAACACTGTGATCTTGAGGTGCATCTATTTACCTACAAATGCCTCAGGTTTACCATTTTTAAGGCAGAGTGTATAAAGACTCAACTGTTACAAATTGTGTTGCTGTAAACATTGGTGTACATGTATCACTGCAATATGATTTTAGCTCTTGGGAAGACTCTTGGAAGGATGACAGCTAGGTCCAATGGAATAGTTTTTTTTGAGGAATCTTCATGGTGGTTGTACTGTATTTTTATCAACAGTGTAGAATTACATCCCCCCATTCTCCCAACATTTGTTATTATTTGATTTCTTGATGATGGCCAACTTTTTTTTAGAATACAGTGGTAGTTTACTGTTATTTTAATTTGCATTTCTCTAATGACCAGTGATGTAGAACATTTTTTCATGTATTTATTGGCCATCTGAACTACTTCTGAGAAATGTCTTTTAAGTTGTCCATTTTTTAAATTAGGTCTTTTTTTTTTTTTGTGGTGCTGGGGATCGAACTCAGGACCCTGCACTTGCTAGGCAAGCGCTTATTCCACTGAGCTATATCCCCAGCCCCTAAATTAGGTCTTTTATTTTGTAAGGCTGGTTAATTTTTTGAGTTCTTTGTTCTAGATGTTAGTCTTCTGAGGAGTAGCTGGTAAAAATTTTGCCCATTCTGTAAGCTGTCTCTTTATTCTTGGTTGTTTTGTTTGATGTGTACAAGTTCTTAAATTTGATGTGATCCTATTTGTTTTTATTTTTGTTTTTTTGAGACACAGTTTCATTATGTAGTTCCGGCTGGCCTTAAACTCATAGTAGTCCTCTCACACCTACCTCAGCCTCCTGAGTGCTGGGATTACAGGCATGTGCCACTATGTCCAGCAATAATGGTCCCATTTATTGATGGTCAGTATTATTTTTTGTGCCATTGGGGCACAGAAAAGTCCTTGGCTTTGCCTATGCCTGACAGGAATTTTTGTTTGAATTGGTCTCAATGTCCCTATTAAGAGTATGTGATACATATGTCCAGTAGATGCTTCAATTTATTAATTCTTAACTAGACATTTGAAAGGAAAATACATAGCTCCTTATTTGGATGAATTCTTTATTACTTAAAGATTATTTGTACTTTGATAGGAAGTATAAGTCCCTACTGATGTAGGATGAAATTGTTTGCAAAAAACTTGCAAGATTTGTCTTATATGCAGTGCATATGGTGCTTGTATGTTGCCTGATTATAGAAACTTAAGTGGACACATCTGTTTGAGTTTCTGGTAAGGAAAGTAATACAATAGACATAGATCTGGTTGTTCGTTCATTTTCTTTGATTTGAGACAGGGTCTCAATATGCAGTTCAGGCTGGCCTTGAATTTACTATGTACCCCCACGCAGGCCTCAAACTTGCAGAGATCTTTCTGCCTCAGCCTCCCAAGTGCTGGGGTTATAGGTATGTGCCACCATGCCTGGTCTTGCTTTTTCTTTGCTTTTACGTTTTATTTCCTCACACCTACAATTCTTTCATTGTGTTTTTTACTGGAATATGCTGTTTTAATTTGGTGAGTACTGGCATACTGCATCCAATTAGAGGGTTTATCATATTCTTGAATTTGTAGCTAACAGAGTGCTTTCTGTGTGAAAAACTTGGTGAGAGTGGATTGATAGGATTTGGAAAAGAATTCCCAGTAAGACTTGGGTTAAGTTAAATAGAGCTGCTTTTATAAAATTCCCTCATACCTTTGCATTTACTGTATTTATGTTTGAATTTAAAATTATAGTTGCTAAGGGGGGGCATGAATTTGTCTCATTATTTTTTTTTTAAATTTTATTTTGAAGACAAAAGAGTGGAGACATATGAACCAGAATAAGCCATAAACAATACAGAAAATACAAAATTATACAGAATATAGTAGGGAATTAGCACTGGATATTGTATTACATAATATTATCTTCACGTTAGTTAACACATAAACATTAAAGGAAATACCAAATTATAGAGAAGATAGTAGGGAATTAGTACTGGATGCTGTATAACATAAAGTTATCTTCACTTCTGTTAATACAAAAACGATTGAGGAAATACAAAATTATAGACAACATAGAAGGAAATTAGCTCTGGATGCTGTCCTACATAATGTTACCTTCACATTTTTTACTCAGTTACACAGATGATGGCCCATTTGATCATTCAATTTTTCTCCTCCCTCATCTCCGTTGCCCTACCACTCAATCAGTCATCATCCCTGTGATAATAACTGTATTCCTGGGTTTATCTATACCCCTGGACTCTCGCCTTGGGAAGAGATATAGCTGCCTCAGACTATACTATAACATACATGGATATATACAAACTGCCATGGTCAGAGGTGGAAAAGCACCTATACTCACAGCAAACCACCTGGCTCCGCCCCGTTGCCGTGCTATGGGTGGGGGCGGGTCCAGTCCGTGAGGCGTCCTCAGCGGGGCCCACAGCAGAGCAGCCGCGGGGCCCACAGCGGAGCAGCCGTGGGGCACGCGCCCGTTGGGGTGCCCTCGGTGACTCGTTCGGCTCTGTCTCGTTGCCTCGATGCCAGAGGCCCTTCTCCTCCCTCCTCCTGATCTCCAGTATTCCCCACCCCTTGCAGCTGGGCACCGGACGAACTTACAGTGCTTGGTATAAGGGCTTGAAATCTCCCCGGCCGGTTCTTACTGTGTTAGTTTAGGGTATGAACTGAGTCTAAAGATTAGTTCTAGAATAGAGTTGGAGGATTTTCTCGGGTCTGCTGTATAGAGTATGTTGTTGTTTTTCAGACTCCCGGTCTGCTGCTTTTCATCTAATCCGTCGCTATGGGTTCATGCAAGGTTCATAGGTGCAAGCTGTAAGGAGACCCTCTTGGTGCTCACATTGATAGTTTGGGGTGAGTCCTGAAGACCGTGGATTCATCCCATTGTTGCCAGGAACAGGCGGTGCTTGCTCAAGCTGCCGAGACTCAAGGTGCTCCCAGAGAGAGTTCAGGGTGGGAGCTGAGTCCCAGCAACCCAGCTCGTGCTTCCTGCCTGATGTTGGAGTGAGAAGGGTGTGGAGCCACGCGATCCACTTCCATCTGCATCTCCCTCCTGTTGCAGTGCTGGAGACCCCATCTGCTCCTTGGCCAGATCCCTGGGAGCCGCTGTGGCTCGCCACTGAGGTTCCCCACTGCTCTCCACTGGTAGCTACAGATCCCTGGGAACCGCTGTGGCTCGCCACTGAGGTTCCCCACTGCTCTCCGCTGGTAGCTACTCACCCAGCAGAGGGGCAGGGGGTCGTCGCCTCGAGGCAGGTGCAGAGCTGGCCGTGGTGGGCTGTGTACTAGTTGCATTGATTCTCTCCAGGCACTGATTAGGAAGGTTGCCGCAGGGTGGGGACTCTGCCTCAGTGGCTGTCTTAACTTATGCTCACACTGGGTTTGACAACTGCTCCTGACCACCATTGCCTCCTTTCCTGGCTGCGCCCTCCCCTCTCCAGCCCTGGACCAGCTCTCAGAACTCCGCTCTGCCCTGGCTGAGTCAGGAGGCTTCCATGAGCGTGGGCCTCCGATGCTGAAGCTGTGAATGCAGGAACGAGGGCGCGGGCCATGGGTGTGTTTGGAGTGGTGACTTCCTCCTCCTCTCCCTCCGACTGTGCCATGGCCGATCTCTGATTGTTTCCTCCAGAAGAGGTTTTTCTTAGTCTTTCCGAGGGCTTCAGTTCCCATTTCAGATCCTTCCTAAGTTCAGGATACCCACCTCTTTCCTTTCTGTCTCACATGTTGCTATATTCCTATATTCCTTTGTCTGAGTGGCATTCCTCCGAGAGGTTCTCTCTCTGCTGCCTACCCGGTCGCCATCTTGAAGTTCTCTCTTAAAGTTTATTTAGTTGTTTGTTTCTTTCTAATAAATTGACCATTACATTTCTAAAGTTCTGAAATGGCCAACAGACCATAGAAAGATACCACTTTAGACACCTGCTTGAAACCAACAGCTTCAGAAAACTGCTGGCCTTGATTCAGGACCATTTGTCTCATTATCTTTAACAAAAAATGAGCTGGGCATGGTGACACATGCCTGTAATCCCAGCTCTTTGGAGGCTGAGAGAGGATCAAGTTCAAGACCAGCATGGGCTACAAAGTGAGCTCAAGGCCAGTCTGAACAACACAGCGAGACCCTGTCTCAAAAAGAGAAAAAAACAAAACAAAACAAAAGAAGCAACAAAAAAAAAAAAAAAAAAATGAAAACTTCATAGAATTGTGTAGTTACGGGCTTGCTTGGGGACCTGTGTGGGACAGAACCCTTCTAGAGCTTTTTAGCTAATTCTCTGTTAAAAACATAGTTAAATCATCATAGGATTCTTTATCAATCTAGAATTTAAAAAAGCAATCTATGCAATGCATGGAGAAAATTAAAACTGTTCAAAAAGTATATGTTAATGTAAAGAAAATTACGGTTCTGACCTGCCTTCTCCAGTCCTGTCTTCCCCACTCTGATCTTTGTAATCTTTCAGATAGTCCGTGGCTATGAAAAGCATGTAGAGAACTCACAAATAGTTCTAAATATACTGTCAGCCACCTTGGTCTTTTTCCTTAGTAGTGTCTTTTAGTCCTCTTCCCATATCAGTTCATTATAGATTTTTTTAAAATATGGTACTGGGAATCCAGGGCCTCACAGATGTTTGGTAAATGCTCTATCACTGAGCTATATCCCTAGCTGTTTTTTAAATTTTTTACTTTGAGACAAGGGCTTGCTAAATTGCCTAGGCTGGCCTTGAACTTGGCTGGCATCATAAACATGTGCCACCACGCCTGACAGATATGTTACATTTTTGACTTCTGCATAGTCTTCCATTTTAAGATTGTGCTGTATTTAAATGATAGTTATTCTGTTATTTCTTGCATTTGGTTTTACATTCTTATCTAGGTCGATATTAACGGTAGAATATTGGCACTGGATATTTAAATGCTGGCATACAGTCCTGCAGTTGTAAGTAGTCTCCTGTCACTTGGTCTTACTGATCAGCGCCCTGTGTGAGCTTGCTAGGGCTGTGCTTGCTCACACTTTTTCCACCCCCCTTTATTCACTTCTTCCTCTTTATGTTTGCCCTTTCTCCTTCTTAACTGAAGAGTATCTCTGCCACGGACCATCCTTCCTAATCTTGAGTGAAGTTATGTTCTTTTGTTGAAGATTGTTGTTACATTCTTTTGTTGAAATATTGTCTAGGAAATGGTAGTGTCCCAAATAAAACATTTTTTAAAGGTAGGCTCTGTGAAAGATAAAAGAATATTTAGGTGCATATTTGAATTTGCTGTTATATGTCAAGTATCATGTACAACACCACCTTGTAAACAGTTTTGAGGGGGAGAGTGATACTGGAGGTTGACCCCGGGACCTTGAGTACACAGAGCACGTCTATGGCCATACCGCCCTGAACGCGCCCGATCTCGTCTGAACTCGGAAGCTAAGCAGGGTCGGGCCTGGTTAGTACTTGGATGGGAGTACACAGAGCACATGATTTACCACTGAGCCCCACCCCAGCCCAGTAATCAGTTTTTACTTACATTGGTAGAGCAGAATTAATGTCAGAGAGAACTTTACAAGAAAGTTTTTTCTGAATGTTGTAAAGGTGCAGAACTTATGCTAAAATATAGGCTCTGTAACTTCTGAATACTTTCCAACTTTAGTAGGTTGTTTATGTTTTTTACAGTCTGTTTAATTTGCATTCTTAAGTGTGTCACCGGAGTTAATGTTGGTTTAGCTGAACTGACAGGTGCAAAGATTTTACTGTTGATGTATAGTTGGACTCTTTCGTGGGCAGGAAACAGAAACTTGCTTTTTTCTTGTTGGTTTGGTTGAGGTTCTTATTTTGTTTTGTTTTTGATACAGGGTCTCACTGTGTAGTCTAGATTCACCTCAAACTCCTGGCCATCCTCCTCCCTGAGCCTTCGAGTTGTGGGATCATCACTATGTGACACCACGCCCGATGAAATTTGCTTTTTAGCATGTATAGGTAACATTGATGGAACATACTGTTCCTTTTGGCAGAAAAATTATTTGTTGGGGCTCTCAGCAATAAGAATTGAAAATCTAATAACGAATTATTCTTACCCTTGAAAATGGTTCTCCTGAAATGAGGTTGGAGAAACAAGAGGGGATAAAGCTTGTTGTGTTTGCTGAGCGAACACTACTTGACCAGGTAGAAATTTTAAATGCTAGAGCTGTAACCTTTTAAGCGTGGTCACCACTACAATGTGAGCCTTTCCTTGCCTTTACCCAGCTGACACACATTAGCTCTGATAACATCATCGAACTACAGGGGTTCAAACAGGTTAGAATTTCCTTGTGTTTTGCTCTGTAATGTGTGCAAGCCATTGTTCTTTGAGTAGTTATTTTAATAATTTTGCCCACTTACAAAGTCACAAAGTTGCAGATGACCATCCAAAGATAGTTGAAGAAAAGTTATCCTCGAATGAAAAGGATTATGACTTGAAAAATATATGGCTGTCTTCATAATTTGAAAGAACAATAATTTTGGGAAGAAGGAGACCTGGGGTCTTGTCCTGGGTTTGCTGTAGTTAGCAGTATGGTCTTAGTTAACTTATGTTAACCTTTTTGAACCCTGAACATCTTTATTTTGGCTTTTAAAAGTCTGGGTAGTTCACTGTAGTTCAGGCTGGCCTTGAACTCACTACTTTAAATAGCCCAGGCTGCCCTCCCTGCTCCCCCTTCCTCAGGCTTCTGCGGGCTAGGATTATAGGCGTGTTTTATCACACCTGGCTGGCAGCACTTCATCTTTTACCTTTCTCCTAGTTCTGAAATTCCTTGACTATACAAGGAGTATTCTATAACATGTTTTTATGTATACTCTGTGTTGGAATTAGAATTAGGAAAAGTGGTGCTGTTTTTGTTTTTCTTAGTTTTGGGTGAAAGTTTCATATTTTTACAGTAGTGGGTAACTTATTCTGAGGTATTATTTAAATTCCTCCTTTACATTGAGCTACATCCTCAGCCTTTTTTAAAGTTTTTTTTTTTTTTTTTTTAAAGATTTCGAGGCACAGTATCCATCCCTAAGTCCCAAAATTGCCCAAGCTGGGCTCAAACTTGTGATCCTTCTACCTCAGCCTCCTAGGGTTGGGATGTAGGCATGCAGCACCATGTCTGGCTGGTGTTAAGTTCTTAGTTCTTTTGAATTTCATGGGGATCTTTTATATTTTAGGAATGTTTTAGTTTTGCTTGTATCCATGGTAATACCACAAGTATGCAACTTACCAAATAAGAATGCCGTTAAGAATACCCATAAAGTTATCACTAAAAAAAGACTTTAGGTTTGAAAGTTGAACATTGGCCTTATGTTCTTGTCTGTATTTGTTTTTTACTGAAATAGCCGATATCTTTCATATTTTCTGTCTGGTCACAATCCTTTTTACAGACTTTTGTTTAGTATTTTTGTGGTGCTGAGTAATCGAATGCAGGTAGTACAGTTAAATTGTGGTACAAATTTGGACAATTTTGGCCTGCTCAGCTGTAACACAGGGTCTTAAGTGTGTTAGGCAGAGGAAATGTTCTTATTGGTGGTTTAGGGAAGAGGCAAGTATGAGAATTTTGACCTTGTCTGTGTTTCTAGAGGAATTTATGATTACACTGATATTCTCAGAGTGAGCCAGCTATAAACATTACTGTTTCAGAGCAGCAGGCCTAAAATAATATTTAAAATTTTGCTATTTCTTTTTCTTGCCTTGTATCTGGGTAGTGTTAATAGTGGAGGAGCAGAATATTGTGGGAATCAGTGACCTTTGGATAGTTGTACTTTTGAGGCAGTAATGTAAAAAATAATAAAGGTAAATTGGACTGGAAATGGAAAGATGGGATTTATGCACTGTTTGTCAGCAGGCATTGGTGATACATTGGAAAAAACACAGCCAGCATAAGATCTCAGTTTGAATTGAGCTCAGATCACACCTAGGTTCATTAAAAAAAATTTAAAAATGGTTAGAGGTACTTAAAAGAAGCCTTCCCTCTATGGAACCTTTCTATAAAAGCTCATAAAGAGCTGGGTGTGGTGGAGCGCGTCTGTAATCCTAGCTATCAGTGGCTAAGGCAGGAGAATCACAAGTTTAGTTTTTTTTTCTCCCTTTTTCCATTATATCTTATTGGTACATTTTAGATACACATAACAGTCACATTCGCTATAGAGAATTTATGCCTGTACATGACACAGCTTGTTCCCCACCCCCACCCTCCCTGCAGCCCTCTCCATTCACACGTGGCTGCCTGTCGGTGGTCGCCTCCTTCCCGTTGTGTCTTTTCCCTTCTCTCCCTTCCTTCTCCCTCTCCCTTGCTCCCCTCCCCATGTGAATATTTTCCTTCTATCTCAAAGTACATTTTGGCCTTTATATTTTCGGTTTTTATAGCAGAGAAACAATGTGATATTCACACATGTGTCTGATTTATGTACAAGTTTAGTTTTAGTTTTTATTTTTGAGACGGGGTCTCACTATATGGTCCAGGCCAGGAACTCCTTTTTTTGGGGGGGTGGGTATTTTTTTTGAGACAGGGTCTCACTATACAGTTCAGGCTGGCCTTGAGCTCACTTTGCAGCCCAGGCTGGTCTCGAACTCACAACGATACTCCTGCCTCAAGCCTCCCAAGTGCTGGGATTACAGGTGTGGGCCACCACACCCTGCAGAAACTCCCTTATATGTAGCTGAGGCTGGCCTGAACTCACAGAGATCCTCCTGCCTCAGCCTCCCGAGTGCTGGGATTATAGGTGCGTACTACCACAGCCAGCAATTGAACTAGTTTTGAAAAAAGACAAGACATCCTTTTGGGTTTCTGATTATTTAAAACTCTTGGTATACCTCTTTATCCTATTCTCCATAGGTGACAGTAGTTTAGAATAGGTAACATTTCATGTGTCTTTGGCTCTTAAATAATTTATTCTTGACTTAAGACATTGTGTTCACTATGCTGTCAACCTTATTTTCTTTTCTTTATGCTTTCCTCCCTTAGGTTTTTCGTTGGAATATACGTTGCACATTTATGGCGATTCTGAGCGTGAGGGCAGACTTCTGCCAGGCTCAGCACAGCATTTTCGCTGACAAGTGAGCTTGGGGATTCTATGTGCCATAATTAACATTGCCTTGAAGACTCTGGACACCAAGACCGGCCTCAGAAATAGTTGTCTTTTTTTTTTTTTTTTTTAATTGCTAGCATTTTCTTTTAATGACTCCAGTAAAATTAAGCATCAAGTAAACAAAAGTGGAAAACAACCTACACTTTTAACTTGTCTCACTAGTGCCTAAATGTAGTAAAGGCTGCTTACGTTTTCTATGTAGTTGGAGTTTTTTGGAGTCTGAAGGTATCCATCTGCAGACATTGAGGCCCAACTTGAATCTGGATTCAGGTGGATTCTGAATACTTCTGCTTATCTTGAAGAGAAGCCTCGTAAAGAATAAACAAGTTGAATAGATAAAATACTGATCGATATTAGGCATTTTAGTGGTCCTTTAATGTTTTCTGCTGTGAAACATTTCAAGATTTGTTGATTTTTTTTTTTTTTCCATTTTCCCCATCACACTCTTCACACGCACGCTCACACTTTTTATTTGCCATAATGAACCGTCCAGCCCCTGTGGAGATCTCCTATGAGAATATGCGTTTTCTGATAACTCATAACCCTACCAATGCTACTCTCAACAAGTTCACAGAGGTAAGATTGTGGCTTAATCTTTTGGGCATTGATTTATAGGTAAAAACCCTTTGCAAATTAACACTGTTCAAAAACAATCAAGCCTCTTGTGGTGGCTCACACCTATAATCCCAGCATTTAGGAGCCTGAGGCAGGAGGATCATCAGGAACTCTAGGCCAGCCTGAGCTACTTAGTGAGACCCTGTCTCAAAAACAAACAAAACGGAAAAAAAAAAAAAATCCTATAATCAGAAGGCTGTGGTATAGCTCAGTGGTGAAGTACTTGCCTGCCTTTAAGCACAGGACCCTGGGTTTAATTCCTAGCACTAGGAAAAAAAAAGTCCCTGTAATTGGAATATGGATGGCTAGCCCACCAATCCTGGTTTAAGTTGTTTTGAGTTAGTTACAGTGAATTTTTGAAACAACATTTATAGAATTTGGGAATATTATAGAAATTATCTAGTACTATGATTTTTCTATGTCCTTTCTACATTCTTTTTGTTTTGTTTTGGTACTGGCAATCAAACTCAGGGCCCCATGCTTGCCAGGCAGGTGCTGTGCCACTGAGCTATATCCCCGGCAACCCTTTCTACGTTTATTAACAGTTTTTGGTCATATTTTCAGTATTAAAAATAACATTTGGTCACAAATTCTTCCCATTAAAAATAAACAAAACCACAGCCTTTCAATGAATGACAAATATAAAGTTCATTTTAACGTGGTTTTTGTTGGTGGTATTTTTGAGTCAAGGTCTCATCTGTATAGGTCAGGGTGGCCTTGAATTCAACTATGTAGCCCAGGTTGGCCTTGAACTATCTTTGACTATCTTTCTGTCCCAGCCTCCCAGGTGCATGTGCCATTTTAATATGATTTTATTTGTACTTTTAAACATGAAACTCCTAACTCAATGTAACGTTGTCACTTTATCAGTCTCTTAGCAATTAAAATGACTATTTGTGAGAAAACTGAATAATAGATGCTGAATAGATAGATCACTGACCCCACTTACTTTATTCTGTGTGCTGTCAGAGCAGGCACTGTTCCTGCTTATGTTATACTTAGAATTCTTCGATGTTCTTCATTTCATGTGTACAGTGTAAAAGTTGATGTCGGGTCTTTAAGGCCTCAGGTTGTTCAGTAACCTTTAAATCTGGTGGAATTATGTGACACTGTTTCAGCCTGTGGATTCCTTGGATTCCAAAAGTGGCAAAGGCTACTGTTATCCTACTGTAAAAAGATGGTGAGCCCTTGAAGACAAGTAGCTATGGGTTCAGGCACTCACTGCAGGGTTTTAAAAGAGCAAGGGCCATAATTGTACACTAGATGTATGTCTCTGTCTGTCTGTCTGTCCATCTATGCATGTATTTATCTATCCTTTTTGAGACAGGATCTCGCTATGCAGTTCAGGCCAGACTTGAGCTCACTTTGTAGCTCAGGCTGGTCTCAAACTCGCAACAATCCTCCTGCCTCCCAAATTGAGAACAATTTTAATCTTTGTCCAAGGAGGATATTGTTTCAATTTATAATGGTACATTTGTGAAGCTTTGGTTTCAGGTTCCAAAAGTAAGTTCCCTTATAATTGTTTTTCTTTGAAGGAACTCAAGAAGTATGGAGTGACAACTTTGGTTCGAGTTTGTGATGCTACCTATGATAAAGCTCCGGTTGAAAAAGAAGGAATCCACGTTCTAGTGAGTGTGTAGTATTTTAGTTTTCTTCTACAAATAAGTTGTACCTTTCAAAGTTATTTATATAACTTGACACCCAGTAATTTTGCTTCTTTCTTAAGGTTATGATAGAGATAAAGTATTGTCAGTGATCTTTTAAAATTCCTTTGGCTTAATACATTGACAGTCTTGTTTCGTTGTGTCTTTAAAATCTACAAATGCTGAATATTTTCAACAAATAAAAAGCAAAATTTAGGGTACACCATTTCAAGAAAATGCAATTTTGCATTTGGAAAATTAATGTACTATTTAGTTTTTGTTCCTAGGCTATTAATTTAAATGTACCTAAAAGTAATTTCCATAAGTTTTTCTGGGGTATGTGTGTATGGTACTGGAGGTTGAATCTAGGACCTTTGTTCTGAGTTACATCACTAGCCCTTTATTTTTTGGGAAAGAGTGCAGTACCACGCCTGACTACAATCAGGCACTCTTTGTTACCAGCCTCCCAAGTGCTAGGCTTGTATGTGTGTGCCTCCATGCTTGGCTTCTGCACAGCTTTTTTGAGGCTAGATTTCTTTTATAACTCAATTTGAACACAAAGTGACTTGAATTATTTTGAATTCCTCTTTATTACCTAAGTATCCTGTTTCATTAGAGAAAACAGGAACTTTAGTTAAAATTTTTAATTTTCTTCTCTAAATAGTTGTCTAAATCATAGGAGTCACTTTTAGGACCATTTAATGAAATTACCTCATAGTCAGTTGTCATAGAGCTGTTTGATTTGATTGTAGGAAGGTATAGTAGGAAAAGAACTGTGTATCTTGTAGGTAATCAGGACGAAGGTAGGTTATGTTCATACTGTTTATGGAAAGGTGGTTAGTTCTGTAGACAGTTACATCGCTGGGCGCCTGGGAAGGCGGGTTATGTAACAAGTTTCCTGTTGGTAATAGCCATCTCGTGTCTGATCTACCTGTTTTGGTAAAAGCAACAAATAGCCAAACATTGTTTTTAAAAATGTTTTCCTAGTGTAGCATGATAATAATATGCTTACATTCCCATTCTAAATAGCTCCTGGGCTGGAACTCACTGGAGATAAGACTAGATGTAAAATACAGCCCTGGGTTTTTAAATTTTTTAAAATTTAAAATTAGAAACTAGCTGAATACAAGTTCATTTCCTTGTATTGTGTTCATGGTCTGCAGTGGGTAGATGAGAAATCAGCTTGCTTTGATATGTGACAGGGTGTGAAAATGACTTTGGATTGATTGTAGTCTCTGTGAATCAGTAATGTTGGTAAACACATTTGTGAAATAGAAGTGAACTAAAGAACCTGAACTAGTTTGTAGAAGATAATGGTAGGTCTGGGATTTATTCCAGGCCTTTAAATTGAGCCTTCTGTTTTCTTTTAAGTAGTTGTGATCAGATGAAATTAAAGGTCTAACTTAAGCTTGAGGAAAAAATACAGGGCATTTAGTGTCAAGTGTGGAATTTCCTTTTCCCATACAGCACTTTAATGGAGTTAATTTATGTTTGCATGGTGAAGAGGGTTTGGAACGTAAGAGAATAAGATTTTTTCAATCTTTTGAATGCTTTCTCAAATCAAAGGCACGTTGGAGCCAGGTATGGTGGTGTACACCTGTAATCCCAGCACTCAGGAGCCTGAGGCAGGAGAATCGCCACAAGTTCAAGGCCAGTCTGGACTACATAGCAAGACCCTGTTTCCAAAAAAAAAAAAAAAAAAAAAGGCACTTTGGAATAGACCAACAGTGGAGTTTTCAGTGGTGGTTTTGGTTATGTCAATTTGGGGTTCAGATATTTCTACACAAGTAATGCTTTTTTTAAAAATACAAACTACTTATAGGTAAGGGAAGCTTTTTTTAAAAATAAATTGTTTCTTAACAAGGTGTATTTTAGGGTGTATTAAAGGAGACTCATCACTAAGGTGCTTATAGGTTTTATTGATATTTACAGTTAAACTCTGTAGTGACAGTTCTTTTAATTTGGGGGCATAGCTAACAACCCAAACATAATGTACTGTTGTGACTAATGGGCAGCCCGAAGTGTCCTGGTGGTTCCCACAGTGAGTGCAGAGTCAGTTTAGTGCACTGCTGCTTTCCTCGTTCCTCTCTAGGACCCTAACATGCTCTTACTTAGACTCACTAGGGTAGCTTTATGTCCTTAAAAAATTTCCAGCTAGTATTTGTTTTGGGGAGAAGAGAAAGTATAAAATGAGTTCCATACATTTGTGTTGATTCTTTTTGTGTGTGTGTGTGTGTGTGTGTGTGTGTGTGTGTGTGTGTGTCTTTTTGAGACAGGGTCTTGCTCTGCAGTTCAGGCTGGTCTTGAGGTCACTTTGTAGCCCAGGCTGGTCTTGAACTCACAACGATCCTCCTGATTCAGCTTCCCGAGTGCTGGGATTACTTGTATTGATTTCTTTTTCTTGCAAAGAAGATAAATTTCTGCCCCTACGATAAATGTATGTGGGGTTGAAAGACAACCCAAATTGATGAATCTAAAAAGAAAGGGTTACTTGGGAGAATGTCCTCCATTTGCTCAGGAACTAATCATGTCTTTGTTAAATAGGATATGTGTAACATAGGCAGAGGTTTAAAAATTGGGTACCTGCCCTTTTTAAAGAAAATTTAGTAAGCACAAACATTGTGCTTCTTTTAGATGCACCTTTTTTTTTTTTTTTTTTTGGACACAGTATCTCATTGTATAGTTCAGGCTGGTCTTGAACTTGAGGCAGCCCTCTTCACTGAGCCTCCTGAGTGCCAGGATTATAGGTGTGCACCACTGTGCTTGGCCTAGATTCACTAATTCTTGGAGATAGTATAGAGTCTTTCTCTAAAGAAAACACATCACTTCGAGATTTTTGGGAGGTGATCTTCAAAAATACTTGTAGAGACCAATGAGATGCCAGGTGGTCCTCTTTGCCAGAGTGGACATTTCAATCTTGTTAGCATGTGTTTATCCCTTTACTTGGTTTTGGCTTTAATTATAGCTGTCTCTGTTACATCTGATTACTGCTCATAATGACTTTAATAAAAGATTTCTATAAAATAAATTTAGATACATGTGATGCAGATTATATTTCATTGAGGAAACTGGTTTGTTTTGGCAAAAATTCAGTCTTGGGTGATGTTTCAGCAATGATCAGATTTGTGATGATAGATATATACAGTGTAGTTGAGTTAGGCCTGCCTTGTCTACGATGTACAACTCCTCCTCTGTATTAGGGTATTAGTCCTGCAGAAAATACCAGTTTAATATAATTTCTAGACTTCTTTTTTTGTTTTGTTTTGTCTTCTTGAGACAGGGTCTTGCTATGCAGTTCTGACTGGCCTTGAGCTCACTTTGTAGTCCAGGCTGGTCTTGAACTCACAACAATCTTCCTGCCTCAGCCTCCTGAGTGCTGGGATTACAGGTGTGCGCCACCACGCCTGGCTTTAATAAAATTTCTCTACCAATTTCTTTTCAGGATTGGCCATTTGATGATGGAGCTCCACCCCCTAATCAGATAGTAGATGATTGGCTGAACCTGTTAAAAACCAAATTTCGTGAAGAGCCAGGTTGCTGTGTGGCAGTGCATTGTGTTGCAGGATTGGGAAGGTAAATTTTTATCTTTGGTCTGAGTTCATTTATCATACTTACTAAGCCATCTGAAAATTTCACTTATGCTAATTTACTTATATTAAATTACTGGAAAGAAAGCAAAAGCTAGTGTAATGATTTTTCAAAACAGCCTTTGGTGTTTCGTCTGATTGTCTAATTTTGATGCCATACTATATTAATGAGTTTCTAAAGTGTTTCCCTGTTTTTAAATAATCCAAGGTTTAGGTCATTGAATCAACAAGAAAATTAAAATCATCTTAGAGATTAAAGAGTCTAGACATGTTAATTTTGGATTGAGATAAATGGGATGTTAATAGCTAGAGAGCAGATGACCGAAGTTTAAACTTTCCAAAGGAGATGTATAGACAATAAAAATTACTTTTTCTCTAAGCATTGTTGGGATGGTTGCATCAGTTATCAGTAGCAGGGTAAATGCCACTTTGTGAGGCGCGCTTTGACTCAGAAGCAGTAGGTGAGCTGTCATTGCCTCAGGGTGGTAGTGCTGCAGGTTGTTAGCTGTGTTTTGCTTCTTTGAAGTGTGGTAGTGTCTTCAAAGAGTCAGAAGTTTGAATCCTTGTCCTGAAAGGTGAACATAGTGTTACGACTCTAAGTGGGGAAATTTTATTAACAGTAGCTATCCAAGTTAAGGAGTTGAAAGTTAGACTTTTTAAAAAACATAATTTTCAGGCTGTGCATGGCGGTGCATGCCTGTAACTCCAGTACTTGGGAAGCCGAGGCTGGAGGATTGAAGCATGTTTGAGGCCAGCCTGAATGAAATAGTGAGTTCTGGGCAAACCTAAACTACATAGACCCTATGTCCAAAACAAAACACAACAAAACATAATTTTCCTTGCTAAATTTTAAGAAAACACTGGAAGAATTGTTGGTAATTATTTTCTGGCACTCACTTAGCTCATCAAGAGCATTCAGTTGAAAAAGCCTAGCTGCTTGCTAAGGAGATACTAAAGTCAATTTGTAATGAAAATTC
This sequence comes from Dinomys branickii, assembly GCA_004027595.1. Classification (NCBI taxonomy): domain Eukaryota; kingdom Metazoa; phylum Chordata; class Mammalia; order Rodentia; family Dinomyidae; genus Dinomys; species Dinomys branickii. Next base: position 3,485 of record PVLD010012415.1, on the reverse strand, counting down.
TGAGACCCTTGAGATAATATATTTGGCCATTTATTTTACTGTGATAATGGTAAAATCAATGAAAAAGTTTTGATGATGGATAATGAGAAAATTTTGGGTTGTAATGTGATGTTTTAAAGAGTAAAGATCTCTTACAAGAAATTTAGAAGTTACTCTGTTATTAAAAATGATAATATCTTAGGTGTTATAGAGCTATTTTTACTGCATAGGAAAATTCCAGATGTTTTTGTATACAGGAGACACAAAAGCACAAACTGCTTTGTCATGGTAACATGTAATATTGGGCTTTACAAAATTTTCACAGGTTTGTGGGTATTTACAGATGTGTTTCCATTTGCAGGGCCCCGGTGTTGGTTGCACTTGCTTTGATTGAATGTGGGATGAAGTATGAAGATGCAGTTCAGTTTATAAGACAGTGAGTACAAGATTTTAGAGCAGAGACACATAAAGCAAAATTATGCTTGAGGAAGGAATTACGGAAAGTATCCATTTGTTGTATAGAACAGTTTGCTGTTCTGACTTAAAATATTGTTTGATTGAATATACACAAAATTTAGAGCAGGGTTAAGCTATAGCTCAGCGGAGGAGCATGCACAAGCCCTGGGTCTGAGTCCAGCACCACAGGGGAGAAAAATTGGAGCAAGTGATAAGACTCACTAATAACTGGCTCCTGGGTTTAAAGACGGGTATCAGATTTAGGAATTTTAGATGATGTCCATTATATGGTTTGAATGTCGTAAGAATCTTGAAAAATGAACAGTTAGATAACATCTCATTGATTTAGTGGCCCTTTTACTAGATTCCAGAATATCTTCCAAGTGTAGCTTGTGTAACCAAGAGGAAAGAAGAATGTAAAGAGGAGCAGTCGAGTGACTTGGGGCTGCTAGTTGACCAGTTTCCACACCAAACCTGGGTGATGTGTGCAGACAAAACCTCGGCATTGGTCAAATAACAGGCCATGCTATTTTGTTTTCTGGAATTCTTTGGCAATTGTTTTGCTTTTTTCATGTTAGCCCTTAAGATAAAGACTGAAATGAAAGAGGGCATGAAATGTATGCTCTACCGTAGTTAACATTTCTGTGTATGTCTTGAACTCGCTGTTGTACCTTTGTGTAGGTGGGTAGAGGTTGTTTGATGGTGGTACTGGGGGTTGTACCCAGGGTCTTCACATTGAGTTACATCTCTAGGCCTGTATAATTTTTTCTCAGACAGTCTTGCTAAGTTGTATGGGTTGGACTTAAATTTATGACCCTTTAACTTCACTCTCAAGAGTGCTTGTATCACAGACGTGCCCCACCATGCCTGAATTTTTTTTTTTTTTTTTTTTTAAAGAAGGCTGGGCTTGAACTTGCAGTGATTCTCCTGCCTCAGCCTCCTAAGTGCTGGGATTACTGGCATATGCTACCATGTCCAGCCTTTTTTTTTATCAGTATCCTAAATATTTGCTGCTAATTAGAAGACATGTTAATCTAATTGGAAGAGTGTAGTTAGGTGTTTCTGGATAAATCATTCTGATCTTTATTTAAATAGACTAATACCAGTACACAAAGACGTTCTGATCTTTCTAAGAAGAAAGCTTATTTATATTGCAGGTTAGATTGTTAAAAAGTGACGTCTTATGGGAAACATGCTCATTGCAGCATAGTTGCTCCTAGTTACTGGGAGTTAGAAAAACTTTAAGACATAAGTAATGCATCTTCAGTGAGTCAGACAGCTTTGTGTGTGTGTGTGCTGGGAATCGAACTCAGGACCTTGCATTTGCCAAGCAGGTGCTTGTGCGCTGAGCTATAGCCCTGGCCTTTTTTTTTTAAGTATAATAAAGTTTGCTATTCTTGTCATTTCAGAAAAAGAAGAGGCGCATTCAATTCCAAACAGCTGCTTTACTTGGAGAAATACCGACCTAAGATGCGATTACGCTTCAGAGATACCAATGGGCATTGCTGTGTTCAGTAGGAAGAAACATAGACGAAGGCTTACTTGATTGTGGCGTTTAGAGGGGACTCTTGCTACCTGGAAATGTGAATCTGAAATCTTACCTGTGTCATCAAAGTAGTGATGATGGGTTCAGTACTCCTCAACCACTCTCCTAATGATCAGAAAAAAGCAAACAAAAAAGAAATCCCTTCATAACATAAATAAAATGTTTAAGAAAAGAAAAAGAGAAAGAGAAAAGGGATTAATTCAGTGAAGGATGATTTTGCTCCTAATTTTGGAGTTTTAATTTCAGGCAGGATTGAATTATTTCAAAGTGTCTTTTTTAACTTTTTCAAAATAGGTCTCTAAAGAAAACCAGCAAAATATTAGCCTGTGCATAATGGTCTGTCTGGGGAGCATATTCTTCCCTTGTGCTCAGCACATAGATCTGCCTGTGGTGGGATTTTTTTTTAGGGGAAAGAAAGGTATATTTTCCTCCTCTCCTTTCTCCTGTCCCCTCCCTTCCCTGTTACACATTGTAGATGGAATAGGAGAAGCCCTAGTTGCTGTAGATTTGCGTGCAGTCTGGCAGCCTTAAGCCCACCTGGGCACTTTTAGAAAAAAACAAAAACACCAAAAAAAAAAAAAAAGAGACACACACACACACACACACACACACACACACACACTTATATATATATATATATATATATTATATTATATTATATTATATGATCCAGGTGGTTTTTAGTCTTTATTGATGGGGTGTTCATGTTAGTTTCTTTTCCTCAAAGCTCTGATCTAACATTAGGCAAAGTAGTCAATGCCTTTTGTTTTGGTAAGTTAGTGGGGAAATGGTATTTGAAGATGAGTCTTTCTCCTCAAAGAGCTTAACTGAGAGTAGAGTTCTCTTTCCCAGTGAATGAAGCTAGAGTGGGTATTGCAGAAACTTGTTTTCTGAAGAGGATGAGTCTACACCATCACTAAAGATAAATCCAGGCAGAGAATTAGCACACTTTCTACACACTACCCAACTGTGGGCTGTAGCACTGCTCTGATTTTCTGTCTTACGATGTCAGAGAATTCTGGCAGTTTAAAATTTTTATTTTAGAAATTATTTGTATTCTGAATTTTCAGAAATGGTCAAAGGAGCAACAGCAAATTCCTATTTTGTTCTTGAGAAATGCCTGTGGTGGTTGTTTTCCAGACTTCTCCCTAGATGTACAGTTCAGTTTAACCACCAATTGCCTTGTTATTTTCTTACTAGGTTCTTTTTGAGATTACAAAAAAAAAAAAAAAAATCACTGGTCCAGAACGAGCGATGCCTGGTGAGCAGGTGTCCACAGGCTGTAACAGGGTAGGGGAGAGACACCAAGCAACCCCATGAGTAGCAGAGGGACCGTGTTGCTTATGAAATGGTGTAGTAGCTTTTTTTTTTTTTTTTTTTTTTTTGCACAGAGTCCCTGCTGGATTCAATGTGTTGATCTAGAAAAGCTGTTTAGCTCCTTATTTTCAGAAGGCAGTAATAACCAGAGTGTATTGACAGAGCAAACGGAGGGGCACCGTCAGGG